>CAUYQG010185826.1:0-32369 GCA_963574415.1 Tarsius wallacei
GTAGTTCCGGCTACTTGGAAGGCTGAGGCGGAAGGATCGCCGGAGCCCAGCAGGTCGAGGCTGCGGTGGCCGGGAGCGGCCACTGCACTCCAGTCTGGGTGACAGAGTGAGACTCCAACTCAAAAATAAATAAATAAATAAACTTTTGGAGGAACGCATTCTTCTTGATGGGTGCTTTTTTTGTTTGTCCCAGGTGATGCTAAAATGCTACTTCCTGTGCAAGTGTAGCTAGATAAGGGAAGATCAAAGAGCTTTTGGAGAGTTGAAGTGTATTTTAAAAAGAATACTGGTTCAAGGATACATTAAAAAAAGTCTCACTCCTCCTTATCTGTCTCCGGCTGAGATCCGGGACACAGTTGTCAAGGGAATTGTGAATTTAAATTCAGCCCCATTGAAGACAAATCTCTGTCCCCAGGTGGGGAATGAGTGAGGCATCAATTTTTGGTCTGAAAACCAGATTTTTATTTTCAACTAAATTTTTAAATAGTTAAAACTTTCACTTGATTTAATATTTGGAAACTTTAAAAAGAATATACAAAGTCTCTCTGCCTCCTAGTTTTCTTTCACAGAAAACATCCAAATTGCTAGTTTTAGAATTCTTCTAGAAATAATTTTCAGCCAATGCATGCTTATCACACAAATCACAGCACATGGTGCATGTAGGTGGCGGTGCATGATACACTTTCTCATTCTTTGTTGTGGCGGTAGAGGGGGATCCCCCAAAACTAGAATGACTCTTGTGGGGCAGGCCCCTTGGAGCACAGCTTCCCCCACTGAGTGAGTGTTCTGGAAACCCACCGCCATTGATGTCCCAGCTAGCATTGTGGTGAGAAGCTGCGTTCAGCTTCAGCGGGTTTTTCCCGCGTGTTTGCCCGTTTCATGAGGGGTGCCCGACGAATGCACCTGCCCGCGTAGTGCTGCATGTTCAGGGGTTTTTTTAAAACCCGAAACGGCACGGCCCCGCGTCCCACCCTTCTTGTTCACCCAGTCTCACCCCTGGTGACCTTTTCGTTTCCCCCGGTGAAAAAAGGCCTCAAGGGGAAGTGTTCTGTCCACGTGGAAGAAGCAACACAAAGAAAGCAGAGGCATTAAAAGGCCCCAAAATTGACGCGTTCAAAAACTGTTTTGAGCAGTGGAAAAAGTGTCTTGACAGGTGTGTTGCATCCAGCAGGAGAGTACTATGAAGGGGATTGAAGCTGAAACATGTAAGAATAAATGCACAGTTTTTAATAAATAAATTCCTTTTTGGGGGCCCTCCCCCTATAGGATTCAACTGTGTGAATAAAGTATACTTTATCCAGTTCCTTCTTAAGCAGCATCTTTATGGTTTCTAATCCCTTTAATGTGGCCGATCGTTTTATAGTGAATAAGCCAATGCAAATATCACTTCATGAGTGTACAAAATCATCCAAGATAAATCCCTAGGGTTAAATTCTGGGTCAAAAAGTATATGCACCCGTGATTTTGTTAGCTAGTGCTGCGCTTCTCTTTCCAGTGGTTATAGGAACTGTTGTACCACCAGCAGTGTAAGCCAGCTCCCAGTTTTTTGAGTTCTTCACCAACAGTGTAAAGTTAAAAAAAAAATGTTGAGTTGTTGCCCATTTGATATATCAATATAGTTTTAATTTGCATTCTCCTTATTATGAGTAGTGTGGAATATTACTTCATGTTCTTAGGAAACATTTGTGTGTGCACAACTTGGTCATATATTTTTCTCTTGTGGGTCTTTTTTTTCCTGGCTGGTTTGAGTTCTTTGTATTTTTTTTTTTTTTTTTTTTTGGAGTCTCACTCTGTCGCCCAGACTGGAGGGCAGTGGCTGCTCCCGGCCACCGCAGCCTTGAGCTGCGGGGCTCCGGTGATCCTTCCGCCTCAGCCTTCCAAGTAGCTGGAACTACAGGCATGCGCTACCACGCCCGGCTGATTTTTTTGATTTATTGTAGAGATGAGGATCTCGCCAAATTGCCCAGGCGGGTCTCGAACCCGCAGGCTCAGGCAATCCACTCACCTCGGCCTCCGAAGGCGTGGGATTACAGGCTGAGCCACCGAGCCCGGCTGAGTTCTTTGTATATTAAGGAAATTGGCTGTTGTTTGTAGATGTCATAGGAATTGCAAGTATTTTCACAATTTCTCATTTGTCTTTTAAGTTTGCTTTTTTCTTTTTTTGCAGTACAGATATCTGGAATTCAAGTAACTTACTGCTTTTTAAAAAAATTGTATGGGTTTTTGTGACATTGTTAGAAAGGCCTTCCCTATGCCAAGGGCATAAATTATTTTTCCTATCATTGTTCCACTCCATATATGGTCAAAATCAGGTAATGGGCCGAGTCAGCTGTCAGTAATTCTGGGCATTGCAAACGCTTTGCTGGTTAATCATGGCCAGCACCTGGCAGAGGCCTTGTGCTTATTCTGATTGAGGAGGGGAAGGGTTCTTTGTGTTTCCCGAAGGACCCAGTCCCACCACTTGATGGAACCTCCTTGAAGCCCCAAGGGTCCAGGAATAAGAAGCTGTCTGCTCTTAAGGCCCGCAGGAAGTGAGTGAACGCCAGGTCTGTCCTGTGTCTCACGTCTTTCCTGTGACTTAGTCATGGTTTTCGTATGCTCTGATGGCCGAGAGTTGAAAATAGTTTAGTTGTGCCTGTGACTTGGGTTTATCCTGCTCCCCCTGAGCCTAGAGAACTTGAAATTGACTGTGTGTTATTAATGTCTATTGTTTTGTTAACATACAACATACCTTATTGGTATAAAAAATAATGAACTACACTATATAGTTTACTTTGGATAATCATTAGAATTGAAAGACCTATTTTTGTTATATTGGCATCAACATACATATCAGTTGACATTATTAATTGGTGGCTTAACGTTCATTTCAACAAAGAGTTTTCATCTTATTCCGAGGAAGAGATTAAGTTTGACAGTAGAGTGAGTCGGTTACTAGCTGTGTAACTTTGCACAGTTATCAGGTATATGATTTGCAAATGTGACCTCTAGCTTTGCTTTCCTTATCTTTAAAATGTGGGTAATGGCAGGATCCATCTGGAAAGGTTGTTGTCAGGAATGAGTGAGTTTGAGCCAGTGAGATGCTTACACTCACGCAGGGCACATAGTGTGGCTTCAGGGAACCTTCGAGATCTTTGGTTGTGTCATTGCTGTTGTCTCAGTTATGAAATCGGATTCAGGTAATTTGATGGAGGGGGACTGAGTGGTGGACTGGCCCTAGTCTGCGGACTGCTTGTTCCACATGGAGGAACAACTGTAGTGGCTTTCAGATATCACCAGATCACAGCCTGGTTTTCTGAACTCTGAGGCCCTATCTGTTTCTTTTGGCTGATCAGGACAGCTGAACATCTAATCCGTTCATTTTGGCCCTCACTGTAATCGAACAGCTGAATTCATCATGCAATGATGTGCTTTGATCATTGAGACAGCCAGAACGCACGCGCCAGCCGTGCTGCCCAAGCCCATTTATCGTGCAAATAACTTCTGACAGGTAAGCCGCAGTCCCGTCCTGCCCTCCCGACGTCTCCCAGCATCTTGTGCAGCTCTGGCCACGTATTCATCACTTAACTGGTGTGCTTTGGGTTGTCATTTGTTCTCTGTTCTCTTTTCACGTTTGAGCAGCTGGTTCATGATTCATGGTGGTGTCTCCCTGGGAGTCGTTTAGGCTGCAGGTAGTCTGAGAGGCAGCAGGAGGCGGTGTCCAGGGCTTCTGTGGCTGATGGCTTTGACCTCAGGGCAGGCAGCTCAGGGGACTCAGGAGAGAAGTGGCTCAGGAGAGAAGGGTGACAAGGCTCGGTGGCCAGTCTGTGAAATGTAGCTTGAGGTTGATGTGTTGTGCAGTGGCTGGGCTGACCGTGAGCTTGTCTCCAGGAAGGGCCTTGTGCAATTTTCAAAATGTTTGTTTCAGAAAGTATTTATTTAACAATATTAGTTTGTCTTTTTCTGTCCGAATAAAGCACGTGTTTGATTGGTTGCGATGTTCCATCAGTGGTGCCAGCAAGTGTCACTAAAGAAAGACTTTCCAGGACAGCCCGCGCAAGTTTCTGCAGTGGCCAGGGCCACCAGGAACACGAGTGATCCGTATAATGCTAAGAGTGGTCACCTGAGAATTTCGCGGAAGTGGGGTGACTGATCAAAATGCCAGCAGCCAGAGGCGTGTTCTGCCTGTTAGACAACTGCAGACACCACATCTTAGCTTCTTACTATTTACTTACATCTGGAGAATTCGGCACCTCATAGATCAATAGGTCTTGGGCAGGAATTCTCGGCTAAGAGTGAGCAAAGGACGTTCTCACAAAAAGATCTCCTGGAACCTCTAGAGCGAATGTTTGTGTGTGCTTGTCAAACGAGGCCACCGTTAAGAATAGTGGAAACACAAGGCGATCGCCTGTGGTAAGCAACGTGTAAAGTCTGGCTGGAGTCCAGGAGCGCCAGGTCTCATCTGCAAGGGCTGGAAGCATTCCTGCTGGGGCGCGTGGGCTGGGCACAAGCTGAGAACCCCCTTCTTTTTGGCCGTTTACTTTTGAGCCAAGCCATGTTTAAGTGGAAGAACTGACGCCAGAGAGGGGCTGGGGCGGTGGGGTATCTGTCCTCCACCCAGACCTCGTGTTGGGATTTGATCCCAGTGTTGGGGGTGGGGTCTGGGGGAGGGAGGGGGTTTGGTCACGGGGATGGACCCCGCGTGAGTAAATTCGTGTCTCTCCTGGGGGTGAGCGGGCGCTTCCTCCCTCTTGGTTCCCTGCGAGCTGGTTGCCGCAAGAGCCTGGCCTCCCACTTCCTCTCTGGCCACGTGGTCTCTGCTCGCCCCCTTCCACCTCCCACCATGCGCAGAAGTGGCTGAGGTCTCAGCCCACGCCCAGTCCTGAGCTCTTCCAGACCTACAGTCAAGACCTTCGTTTCTTTTTTATCCAGTCCGCCTTCGATGGGCAACATGGTTGGTTCCATGTTTTTGCTCTTGTGAATAGAGCTGCAACAAACATACGTGTGCAGGTATCTTTTTCGTAGAATGATTTGAGTTCCTCCGGGTATATTCCCAATAGGGGGATTGCTGGGTCATATGGAACCCAATTTCTAGTACCTTCAGAAATCGCCACACTGTCTTCCAAAGAGGTTGTATTAGTCTGCATTCCTACCAGCAGTGTAGTAGTGTTCCTTTTTCTCCACATCCTCGCCAGCATCTGTTGTCGTTTGTTTTTCATGATGGCCATTCTTATAGGGGTTAGGTGGTATCTCAATGTGGTTTTAAAAAAAAGAATAAACTAAAGACCTTTGTTTCTTTATAAGTGATCCAGTCTCGGGGCTTTCTTTACAGCAACACAGGCTAAGGCATAGGCTTTGCAAGTGCTGGACGAGATAATCCATAAAGAGGAGAGCCCGGCCAGATCGGTGGCCCCAACTTGACCCTTGGTACCCCTAGGCTGCAGCCTCATCAGTGTGACCCCAATTGTGGGGGACGGCTTTGTCTCTTCTGAAGTTTCTTTCGCGTGGCCATTTATGGGATCAATGAGAGGACCACGGAAAGGGTAGCCTGTAGCTCTCATCACTCTGATTAACCTTTACAGAACATGAGCAAGCCCCAGGTGTGGGGTGTTAGCTGCACTTGTGTGGTTAGCTTTTCAGGGCTGTGAGCTGTCAGGACTTCTCTCACCTCCATCTCCCCAAGTGTTGGGATTACAGGCGTGAGCCACCGTGCCCAGCTTATACTTCATATTTCTTATGGCTCCACTGCACGGGTTTTTTGTATTACCTAACTGGTGTATATAGGAAAGGTAAATATTTTCATTACTTAGTTTGAAGACTTTCTTATATATTCTGTTCCCAATGTTTTATGTTGTTGCAAAGTACATTTGATATGTTCTTTTCCTATCTTATTGCATTGGGTAGCACATTTAGAATAACAAAAAAAGTAATTACGATAGCTTTTTTTTCCCTTCAGAATTAATTAAAACTGCCTCACTGTTAAATATTGTTAGCTATTAATTAGATAGAAAATACGTATTTTAAATCATATTAAGCAACTATTTTTGCTTCTATCAGGAATGGTGTATTAACCAGTAATACTAATATGTTCAAGAAAAATTCCCATTGTTTGGCAGTGTCTTAGGAGAGACCTTTTTAGGCAGATTCTAGGTTATTTAGGAATTTTAAAACTTGCATTTGTCTGTGAATTCAATAAAACTATGAATGCTTTTTCTTTATTGAGATTCTGTGTCTAAGTTAGGAACTGGGGATGGCTGGTATTTTATACCATGTATGTATGTAGCAAATCATCATAACAACTGTGTTTCCTAATTGTGGAGAACTTTGAACTCACTTTTATTGTTTTAACTAATTGTTCTATGCCATTTATTAATATTTAAGTCAACTCCTTTTATATCTACACTGTTTTCATTCTACACTTTTTACAACATAATCATTTCTTTGTTATTTAATTTTTTAATTTTAATTTTTTTACAAGCATAATTATAATATGCTTAGGACTAGGCCCTAAGATGTGATGGACATATTTTAAATAAATGGGCAGAGAGGTTTCTGGGTGCCACCGTGGCTTCTTTTTGAGTCTTTGCCTTGTGGATGGAAGCAGGTGGGGAAGGGGTTTCCCTTTGCGTTTGGCAGGGCAGGTGATCTTTAGAAGATACTAGATTTGAGCCCGTTGCTTAAAATCGCTACAGTCTTTTTGCTTCCATTCTCGCCCCAAAAGACTCATTTTTTGCAACTCAGTTTTATGGGGGAAGGAAAGGAAATTTTGGAGGAACAGGGTGCTTTCATTATCATGGGGGTCAGTCAACTGACCCCTTGTACAACTTAATTTACAGTTTTAGTCAGCAAAAGGCTGTTTTACTGTGTTTTTTTTCATTTTTTTTTTTTTTCCTGAAGAAATTTCTAAATGGTAAGATTGGTAAGGGGATTTGGGGACAGCTCCGAAAAAGAATGAAATGTCTTTCTTATCATTGGAACAGGGAAGCGAGGGCATTTCTAATTGTCAGTTTATAAATATTTACCATAAAACACATTCTGTCAATATCTGACAGAGTAAAAGAGACTGATTTACTTTGTTGACATTGTTCAGTTTTTATCTTTTTATTTTAATTAGGGCCCACATCACTAATTCCTGTACAGTAAATTTGCTCCACCCAGTTGGAATGGTTCAATTCCATGACAAACTAGGGGGGAATGATTTAAAATTTTTTTTTAAGTACTTAAAAAAGGTATTAGAACACAGGATGGAAAATGTCAGCCCTAAGATTATAATTAATTGGGTTTTTGCTTTTCGGAGATAGGAATAATTTTTGGTTTCAAAACTAAATGTATGGCCGTGGCCTTAAAAATGTTTAATTTGGCCTGTCTCACTACACTGAAATGTAGAAGATGAATTTAGCAGTTAAAAAATACAAGGAGGCATGCATTTCCCAGTTGATTAAATGTGGGAATTTATGGTTTGTAAGCTGATAGAATTTTTTAGACATATTGTCTGCATAAAACTATGGGTGTGCCATTTCCCGGTAGGATTGTTACCTAGGAATTGCTGTTTGGTAATGCAGTCTTAAGCACTCCCTGTAGGAAATGCAGCAGACAGCGTTGTAATACGAAGAACTCGGGCTACTGTGTCAGGGCAGCGTCTCCGCTGTTTTCATTTGGAGACATTAATAATGCTGCTTGTGCACCCAGGCACTGAATCACTGTCTTTTAAAAATGTCATGTTCAGGTGTCTCATCTGCCAAGTTATAAATCTTGTCTCTGAGGGTTTTCTGTGTCTTTACTACAAATGCTTATCTTGGTGTTTTCTTGGGATAATTTACTTTTCTATTGACTGCCCTTTGTTCCATCTAGAAAGCAAAATAAGAAAACATTTGGAGAATATTATTAAATACATAATTTGCGGTGACATTACTCACAGAGGAAAAAATATTTCAGTTCCTTGAAATGTGGGGCTTGAGGGAGTGATTGGATGGGCCTTCTGTTCTATGAATATTGAAAAACTGGATGAGAAAAACATCTGGGGTACACAGGGCAGGCGTGGCTGGGCTGTGGGTTTCCCTCTGCTGCAGCAGTCCATCTGCAGAGGGAAAGCCCGGCTCGTAAAACACGCCCAACGTGTGGGTCTTAGAGATGTAGTTAAGGACCAAGGTTTTAAAGTCCATGTCATCATAAAAACAAAAGTTTGCGCTTTAGAAAAAAGCTCGTTTCCGTAATAAGATGGAGGAAGGAAAACTTACCTCTGTACTGAGAGTTAAGTACAATGTGATTCTGATGTTCTGGAAGTACAGTTCTCACTTAAAGATGTTTAGGGCCTGCTTTGAAAAACCCAGTTTCAGCTTTAGCGTCAAAGAACGTAGCCTCTTCAGTTGGAAACCCGGCCTGTTCCTGAGGTCATCTTGGTTTGACCTTGCGGCCCTCGTTGTTCAAGGCCAGATAAGGAAGAGTGTGGTTAGGTTTTGTAATATTTGCCTTTTTCTTTTTTTGAGACAGGGTTTTACTGTCACCCAGACCGGAGTGCTGTGGCACGGTCATGGCTCACTGCAGCCTCGACCTCCGGGGCTCAGCTGAGCCTTCTGCCTCTGCCTCCTCAGTAGCTGGCACCACAGGCATGCGCCATCATGCCCAGCTAATTTTTCTTTTTTGTAGAGATGGAGTCTTGCTTTGTTTCCCAGGCTGGTCTCGAGCTCCTGGCCTCAAGCGATCCTCTGGCCTCGTCCTCCCCAAGTGCTGAGATTTCGGGTGTGAGCCATTGCACCCGGCTAATATTTGTCTTTTAAAAGCTGTTTCATATGTTTTAAAGAACTTAGCATGTCTTCATGCTAAGAGTAGTTTTGATCATTAGAGGGCTTAAGCACCTTGGTGAGGAGATGATCAAAACTTGTTCTTGTGATATGGTGGAAGGGTGGGAGACCAATTTCTGGTAATCACAGATGAAAGGCTCACCTGATGGTGTGTCTTTGCCTGCCTTCTGTTCCCTGTCCTCATGCTTGCATTTCTTCCTGCGGCCCTGGCTCTAAGTTATTCTTTCTTTTCATTCTGACTCTCACAGCTTGTTAACTGTCTTCAGAAAATAACCCGAGCCTTCTCCAGCCAAAATAACTGTTTCCACACCAGAGTCATTCCTGGTTCTGCCCCACCTCCTCTCTCTTCTCTATGTGAGGACTTTGGAGAGCTCAGTAGCTCCTGACTGTGTTTTAGTCCTGTAGTCCGTCCTCTGTGAAAGTGGCTGTCATCCTGGTTCCATCACCGCCACTTCTCAGTTCTTCTTCCCGGCGAGCTCCCGACTGTCCTGCTTGGAGTGTCTATGCAGCAGGCGTCTGTCTTGCTGGAACTCTCTTTTAAGCCTTCATCGTGGGGTGCCTTGGCACCTGTGAGTTGGAATTCTCTTCTGGAAGCTCCCGTGCCTTCTCTCACTGACCCTGGGGCTGCAGTTGGCCCAGGTACGCATGTCGCCTTGGGTGGAGTTGTGTGATGCTCTGTGGCTGCTTTTCCTCTGCAGTCTTACTTGCTCCCCGGTTCAGGATGTCGAGCCGCCTCTGATGCTGAGCCTGCCTTTGTTTTTTGTTGTTTTCCCCCTCTTCAGACCTCTCTACGTGGTCTCAGTCTTTTGGCCTCGCTTCCCACGGCCACCCCCGTCTGTGGCCGCGACACTTGAGCCCCGGACAGCATCTACGCCGTCTCCTGCGTGCCAGGCTCTTCCCGGTGCCTGACGAGGCACTCAGTGACTCCACGCCTCAGTCCTGCACACATGCCCCCACCGAGCTCTCTACAGTCTAATATCATCCTTCTTCAACGTTTCGTATATCCTTGCCAGCACAGCCATCTGTCAACTGAAACTCTGGGAGGAGCCCGTCACGTTTCCTTCCCTGACCCCTGTCCCACCCTTCGTGCCCGGTCACCTGTGTCACACGAAGCTTCGTTTAGGAGCCCATTTCATACATAGCCACCTTCTCTCCACCCCGACTTCCCGCTGGCCTGCATTTAGGCCTGTGATCTCCCATCTCCACTCTTCTGACATTGCCTTCAGTGAGAGCCCTTTGAAACCAGCCCTGCCTAGGTGGCCGCCGTGACCTAGCTAGGCTGGAAATCTGATCACTTCCCTTGTCTGGGTAGATGCTTGGCTTCTCACACTCTACCAGAGAAAGTCCCAGACCCATCCTGTGGGCAGGAGGTGCCCTGATGTCTTCTCCCTGGGGCACTGTGGCCTCCTCTCTGTCTCCGTGCTTCCCTCCCTCTGCTTCTGCCACATCCGAGCCAAGCTGTGTGGTCCTTGACACAGCGCTGGCTCTGCGGGGGTTGTCCACACCAGAGCTCCTCCTCTCACCTTCGAGCTCCTGGGGTTTTTCACTCCTGTCCTGAGAAGGACTCCTCTGGGGTCTGCCCATCCACCTTCCAGCTCCTCGGAGCACCCGAGCCCCCCGCCCCCAACCTCAGGCACACCCAGAAGCGCCCTGCTGGAGGCCTGCCTGGTCGGGGTGGCACAGGAAGAGGGTGTGGGTGTGGCCGGTGGTAGGCTCAGCTCACACTCTGCACGTGAGTGGGGGAGGGAATGCAGGATAATGAGAGTGGGGCATCCTTTGGCCTCAGCCTTGGGCCACGGAGGCAGAGCCCAGCAGCTCCTGAGCTTAGTCCTTCTGGGTGGAGGAGGAGGAGGAGGAGACCGGGTCTCCGCTGGCAGCAGTTGGGCTGAGACCTGCCTGGAAGGTGGGGTGCCCGCACACACGCCCAGACCTGTATTTGCACAGAGGGGCAAAGGGCGGATCCAAGGGAACATGCCGCGTTTAAGAAAGAACAAACTGCGGAGGAAGGTTGGGGGGACTCAAAGCCCCCGGTCTGCCTAACCTTGAAGTGTTGGGTGGAGAAAATGTGTTAGTTCCGTGTGAGTAGGAACAGGAAGAGGGCAAGGAGGGAATCTTTTTTGTCTTTTTACAGTTTTAAAACAACTTCACAGGTAGAAAAGATAGTAGAGTCAGCCCCTGAGCACCCACGACTGAGCCTCAGCTGTGACCACCTTCCAGCGACGCTGTCAGCCACCATCCCCCGGGCCCCACTGTACACTTGCCGTGCATGGCTGTGAGCAGAGCCTCAGTCTGGGGGACCTGCCTCACGTCGGGCGGGTCCCCGGTGTCCCCTCTGTGCTGTGTGCAGCTAGACACTTGTGCTGGGTGTTGATCCGTTATTAAACTGGTGCAGTAGGAGACATGAGTGTTTCCCGTGAGGTGTCCACATAGCACCCCTGGCGTCAGTTTGCGTTCAAGTAACTGTCACGTGGTAACACACACTGTTATTTGCAGGATGGGTTTACCTAGCTATCAGTATTTAGGGAAGAACTTTTTATCCCCTTTTCAAATAGGCCAGCTTTGGCATCTGTGAAGAATTTGCCATTCCTTATAATCACATTTTCCCATGTGTTTGGGAAACAGTCAATAGATGTGGCTTAAAATCAGGACCAGTGTTACCAAAGCCAGGGTTGAGGGGTGGTGTCGTCTGTAAACATCCTGGCCATGTTCTGATGGTTCTAGATGGGTCCTCTGGTGAATAGCAGCCTTCCAAGTCGTTCTGCGGGGGTCCGTCTTTTTTAATCTGAGATTGTGCCTCATGATGGCCACCATGCTCCCGGCCCGGCACCCTCAGCAGGCGTCTCTGTCAGGAAATGATGTCATGTGGTCAGCCTGCCCACACAGCGGAGACAGAGTGTCAGGAGAGACGTGTTCTGCGATGGTCGTGGCCTTTGTGACTTAAGATTTGGTGCTGAGAAGTAGAGACAGACCTTTGACAGTGTAGCAAGGGCCACGAGGCAGTTGAGATGTGTAGAGAGGAGACTGGGTTGGACGCACGGTGGACTTTTGTCTCTGCCCCGTGGGGGGAGTTGGCTTCAGACTGCCGATGGATGCTGGATGACATGTGAGCAGGTCCGTGCCTGGCTGCCCGTCACCTCCATTTCATGCAACTGCCCACACCCTTGTGTAAGTGATAGAACAACCCAAACACGTCACATCACTTTGTGTTTCTTCGTCCGGCCTGGTTCCCCTGCTTTTCTGTTTCCGAAGCCCTAAGAAGAAGACCTGGCTCGGTGTCTCAGCCTGTAATCCCAGCCCTTCGGGAGGCTGAGGCGAGTGGATTGCCTGAGCCCGCGGATTTGAGACCAGTCTGGGCAACTTGGTGAGACCTCCTCTCTACAAAACAATCAAAATATTAGCTGGGTGTGGTAGCACACACCTGTAGCTCCGGCTTCTTGGAGGGCTGAGGAGGAAGGATCAATGTAGCCCGGCAGGTTGATGCCGGGGTGGCTGTGAGTGGGCCACTGCACTCCAGCCTGGGCGACAGAGTGAGACTCCAAGTCAAGAAGAAAAGAAAAGAAAAGGCCAGTCTTCTGAGTCTCCAGTGATGAGAATTGACATTCCCATCAGGAAACGTGTTGCACCGCGAGCACCGTCAGCGGCCAGAAGCCCGTCCTGCAGCCACTTCTGTCGGGCCTCTGCCGAGGGGAGGCAGGCCCTCCTGGTGGCCAGACAGCCTCTCCTGTCCCAGGGCGGCGCACGGTCTCCAAGAGGGAGGACGGTACCGAGCGCAGGGCCGCGCTGAGGAACACCGTAGAGCAGCATCCTGGCCCCAGTGACGCCGCTCTCTGTGTTTGTCTTGGGCCTCTTCTCGTGTTGCGGGGAGGGCACCCACCCGGCCAGCTCGGATCCCTCTTACACAGTGTCATGGGGCGCAGAGGTGGACTCGATGTGAGAAGGTGTAGGACCAAGGCCAGAGCTCGTGGCAAGCTGACCCCGAGAGCGTGGATGGCGCCACCGGGAAAGAAGGGAAAGCCAGGGACGCCAAGTGCATCTTTCATCTACTTGGTTTTCCCGATACAGTAAAGTTACACTTGGCTTTGAAAAAAGACAGTGTTGTCATAGCTCTGCAATTCTCCTTAGATAAAGAGAAAAAGCTTTTTCACCCCCTCAAGTGTTTATCGAGAACTCACTGTTTCGGACAGGGCAATTTTCTCCCCAAGGGAATTAAATCAGAAATGTAATTATGAGTTTATTATCCAGCAGATCGTAGATGGCAGCTAAGCCTTCTGTTTTCACGACACCCTAAGAACACGAGGATGTGAGAGACGTCCCGGTGACAGTCCCTCCCTCTCCCCTGGTAGCGGCCCCGTGCTCCTGCTCCTGGACTTGGGTGAACGCTGCTCTGTGATCTGTTCTGTGGCCCTCCTGGAAGCCTTCCACACTATGTCCATCATAGATACATTGATTGGGGGGATACATGAGTTCCTTTTCTAGTTATCTGTGGTTATACTGCCAGGTTGCACAACTTACACTATGTAACATTTATACACTCGACTTGATGTGATGTTGGGGTGCGAGCTCTCCCAGCTGGGAAGTCACCTGTTATGGGGAAAGGAGAGAAGGCTCCAGATTTCTGATGTGGTCGTGTCCTAACAAGCTGTTTGACCTTTGCCAAGGGTTGCAGTCTGTTCATCTAGAAAATGAGGAAAAGGAGGTTAGAAATATTCTGAGACTCTTCACAGTTACAATACTCCGTGATTCTCACACCCCCAAGTGACACAGTCATGAGGTAGTGTGCTTTGGGAGTCAAAATAAAATGCTCATTTCTTTGTAATTAAATTCACACACCTATCATTTTTTCCCCATTTAACGATGGAACCTTCTGTGTTAAGGGTGGCGTGGTGTCATGAGACTTGCCTGCCAGGAGATTATTGCTCTTATGGGTGGACACATGCAGTGTTTTCCTAGGTTATTAAGTACAGGTCTTCAGATGAACACTGTGGTAACAAATTAGTGCAGTCGTGTAATCTGTTCCACCCACTACCTTTGCCCTACTGGAAATTCTCTGGAGCTTGTTAGAAAATTGGCCTTTTAGACAAGCTAAAACTATATTCTGGAAGAGTAAACATGTGTAACATGGAACTGAGAAATGCAACAGCAGTGAGAAGCATTGACTTTTATGCTGAGAAAAAGAATAAGTCAATTAATTAACATTGTAGTAGGATAGTTTTAGCTCCTGGGTGAGCTAACCTCCCTTCCAGCTTTCCACACTGAACCGTCTCTGGCTATACAAAGCAGAAGAACCTAGCTACAGCTTTGGATTTAATTTGGACCTTAATTTAATGCATCAAAATGTTAATAGTATCTAGTTTTATTTTCTTCCCCCAAGGCGAATCTTTCAGCATCCTGTAATGGTTAATATGTGTCTACTTGGCCGTGCCATGGTACCCAGATAGTTGGTCAAACACCAGTGAGGATATTGCTGTGAAGATATTTTTTGGATTTGATGGACACCTAAATAAATAGACTTTGTGTAAGGCAGGTTACCCTCCGTGATGTGGGCTGGCCTTTTTGAATTCTGGAAGCATTAGGGAAGAGGAAGCCCTAGGAAGAGGGAATTCCGTCTTCAGATTTGAGCTGCAATGTTAGCTCTCCCCGTGGCATCCAGCCTGTGGCCTGCCCTGTGGACCTGAGCTGCTAGGCCCCAACTGTGTGAACCAGTTCCTTAAGGGAGCTCTCTAGAGATAGAGAGAGAGATCAATGGACACACACACACCCATCCCACTTGTTCTGTCTGTCTGTAGAACCCTGACTAGCACATACCAAAGGACATGCTTCCACAAGTAGAGATTGTGAGGTATTAAAAGGACCACTGGAACTCACTCGCTAAATGAACCTGCGTTAGTCTCTTTGACTTGGGGGACTTCAGATTTCTTTTTTTTGGCATATTTTATTTATTAATTCAGGAGATTGGACTACAACAGTCACTTTTACCTTTTTGAATTCTTTTTTTTTTTTTGAGTTGGAGCGTCACGCTGTTGCCCAGGCTGGAATGCAGCGGCATGCTCATGGTCACCACAGCCTCCACTTGCTGGGCTCAGGTGATCCTTCCACCTCAGCCTTCCAAGTAGCTGGAACTGCAGGTGTGCGCTACCGGGCCCAGCTAATTTTTTGATTAATTGTAGACATGAGGTCTCACCAAGTTGCCCGGGCTGGTCTCAAACCTGTGAGCTCTGGCAATCCTCTCACCTCGGCCTCCCAAAGCTTCGGATTATAGGCGTAAGCCACCACGCCTGGCTATCCTTTATGAATTCTTAGAAACAAAATATGACGGTGTAGCGCCATAGACAACCCCTGTATTCTCAAAGGAAAAATCAAATAATAGGTTTGTTTACATGCAATAAGAACTTTTATCTCAAGAAGTTGAAAACATGCAATTTCTAGTTATGTCTTACTGTTTAAACACAGTTTCTTATATTTTAAAAATTCTATTCTTACCCCATGGAGACACATCCATTGTATTCCAGTTGAAATTAAAATTAACTCTTTCTACAAGCCCATTTTAAAATTATGATCATATTTGAAGACTGTGCTTATTACCACTACGTGTGTATTAGCATTTGTGTATACTATGTGTGTTTTATCATTTAATTTTCTATTTCCTCTTAATGTCTATACAGTAAGAGTAAAATTTAACTATATCCATGTATGTATGTACAACTACACATTAACATCATGAGAAAAACATTGCTGTTCAGAGAAAGATGGCGGCTACCGGATGTGGAGCACCACGGCCATACTGCGTCCCGTGTGGTCGCAGAGCCAGGGCCCACAAAAGAGAGCTCATGGGTGTGGATACCTGCTGTGTGCATGCGTCGGAGATGTGACAGAAGGGCGTGTCAGGACCGAGGACGGGCACAGGGCACAGCGGCTGGAGCCAAGGTGGGTCCTGGAGCCGCCAGTGTCTCTGTCCCTCCATCTCCTCCTCCCTGCAACACTTGAAGTGATTCAACGGGATATTTGGGTGTACAAAAAGTGTGGATTCTTTTTATTTTTTATTTTTAAAGAAAGCAGGATTTATTGAGAGGACAGAAAAACTCCCGTAGTGGGAAGGAACTCGAGGGAGTTGCCTGAAGTGTGGCTTCTAAATGACGCCTGTGGCCAGCTGCAGTCCAGATACTGGGTTGCCGGGGAGGAGCGTGTCCACCTGTGCACGAAGGTATGCTCATGCCTCCAAAGCCCGGTTCCCCACAGGTAGGGGAGTGCCATAGACAGAATCGCCTTTCCTCAGGAACCATTGACTCTAGCCCCAAGTCATGGCATGTTCTGGCTTCAGAATGAGGCAAGTCACAGAGGGAACCTTTTTTGAGAAAGAAGGTTCTGTAATGGTTCAGCAAACAAGAAGTCCCAGGAAGCAGGAATGTGCCAGTGCACACGAATTCTTCTCCAGAATGTAGCGTGTATTGTCTGCTCACTGCAGGATCACGTGAGGCTGGAAACTCAGAGCTTAGGAACGAGCGGGTTTTTCTGAATCTGGACTGAAGCAGAGTCCTTCGTGTCAGATGATGCGTTTCCAAGAAATTTCATGTGGCTCAAACAGCTTGCTTAATGAACTGCGGCTGACTGAGGATTTATCAGGGAAATAGAGCATGTTTCAGCCGTGCGGCCGCATTTGCGCAGGCCATGGTTGCTGACTCAGAGGTATGGGTGCACGAGACGGTTGGCATTCTGTCTTGAATGTGGATGGCTGTTTCCAGAACCACAGCAGGGCAGTCTTGGTGGATACTCCAGTCTTCCAGAGTCTTAGCAGGCACCATCATTCCTCTTACTTAATAAAAACCCTTGGGACATGGCAGGTTTAATTGGGGCACTGAGATTGAACAGTGTCAGCACGTTATATACGAGAGGATTGTCCGGAGAGAATACCCTTTTTGCTGCTGCTGTCCAAATCGAATTTACATGGAGCTGCCGCTCCCTGATCCGAGGCAGGCCTGACACCACAGGAGCACGTGCTGTCAGGCAGGGTTGCTGCGGAACATTCTGGGGTGATCCAGTCTCTCCCCTCATGTGACGATTCCAGCAGCAGGAATCAACAGCAGAAAATGTCTTTCGCCCCTGTTTGCTTTCTGGAGAGTGGACGGCCACCCCTCTCGTGGGCCATCTTCGAATGGACTTCTGTGGGGACCGGGATATTCCTCACCCCTCTCCTCCAGAGGACCATCGCCTGTCTCCGTTTCCATGCCTTGCTCCAGGTCCCTTCTGTTCCCTTTGAGCTCTGCTCGTCTTAGGTCAGCTCCCTGATGAGTCTTGTCAGTCTGGCTGGAACCGTCTTGCCACAGGCATGTGTTCTGCTGACACCATGCTGGTCTGGCTTTCTGTGCATACTCTTCTTTACTGTTGGGCTATTTTTAGGTTTTAGAAATGCCTGTGTGAGGGGGAATGGAAACGGCGTCAGTCTGGTGTCTTTAAGCTAGGAGACGTTTCCCTGAGTGCCAAGACCGTGGCTGTGCCCACTTCGTTCTGTGTGTGTTCGAGGAAACTCCTGTCTCGGTCCCGTGTAGTCTTGCATGGACTGCAAGTGGGGCTTTTCGGGGGAAGGTCTTTAGAGAAGCAATGTGAAGAGGAAGCGACCAAAGCGAGATCCAGGACGTGGGTGAGAGGAAGCGCTTGGTGGAGGAAGAAGGGCCCACTTCCAAGATGGAACGACAGTTCGGGCAGGAGGTGCAGAACCAGAGAGGGGGGGAGAGTGAGGGTTCAGGAATTCAGTGTGGCCTGACACATGGCTACTGATAGCAACTGGGACTGCTTTGGCCGTCCTGTCCTCAGGGGTCACTGCTAGGCCCAGGTTGCCATTGGGTCCCCTGAGGCCTTCCCATCCTTGTAAGAATGTGAGGGTCTTATTTTCCCTGTGAAGCGGGTGAAGAACGGGAGTCCTCCTTTCACAGAGTCTAAGTCGTTTGCCCGGCATCCGTCCTCCACACGGGAAAGCCACGGCTTGGTTCCAGGTTTGCTGGATGCCACAGGCTGTGTTCCTGTGCCTTCTGCCACCTTGCAACTTCTGTGTATCCCGGTGGCCATCGTCACAAGCTGCAGTCCCAAGGAGCGTCCTAGGCCAGTGGTGGCCCTGGAGCACTAGAAATGTACTTTGCTCTAAAAAAGGAAACAATTGACAGTCAGTCTTCAAGTATGCCAACATCACAATAAATCCTTCTAACTAGACGTTGTATGATGACTTCGTTTAATCAGATGGAGTAAAAGTAGCTCAGCGAAAACCATTGTTTTTGGAGAGTGGAAGAAGAACCTTCCTAGCATACCTCTTGTCACAGACTAAGATACCCCTTGCCACTGACTAGTGCAAGAATTTGGGGACTCTCCTATCGTTGATTTGCTTCAACAAACTTTTAAAAATGTTCCTACAGTATGCCTGACACTGCGGTAGGAATAAGGAAGCAGAAACAGTTTCCAGTTCAGGCTCCCGAGAGAAGCTTGCGTAAGACAGCCTCAAGGAATTCAGCAAGTCACGCCTGTCATGAACGTCAGAGAAGAGTGACCATGGAGATCTCGCCTTATCCCAGAGTACCCTTCACTAACTCCTAAGACACACATGCATGCCTGCCTGGGCGTGCATACACGCAAACTGTGGTGAAGCTGATGAGAGAGATCGGAAGGCAGCACTCTGAGAGGGAAGGTCGGTGGTCCTGCTTGAAATTTGGCCGGGGGACCATCTTCAGGAGGTGATACACATCTGAGACGCAGAGGCTGAGCGTGGATCTGGCAAGCGGGTGGCTGGATGTCAGCGCGTGCCAGGAATGCGTTTGGAACGTGGGGCGAGCGGTGGCTGGAACGGAGGCAGGGCCGAGCCTCAGAGGCCGTCCTGGGCTGTGCCCTCCCATGGTGTGCCCCGCCCAGGACCTTGCCTCTGCCAGTTGTCGTCCCCACTTGCTAGCAGATCGCGGAGCAGGCCTGCTTGCTTTCAGTGTGTTGTGAGCATTTTGCCCCGAGTCCTTCCTTTTCCTCTTAGATCTTAGACTTGGGACCAAAGAAATGGGGCCGTCGGTTCACTTACATTGCTAAACACTGGATGCATGTGGTGAGCGTTTGCTTGTCCAGTGAGAAGGCCTTAAAATGACATTTCCTGTGTTCATAGTGGTTGGCCAGCATTAACTAACAAGGGGAGGCTGGCGCAGAAGCCGACGGGAGGTGGTCGTGACGGGCGGCCCCTGGGCGAAAGTGTATCAGCAAAAGAATCATGCTCAGTCATCGTGCTACTTTTAAAAGTTTCCCTTTAGCTGGAAAGGCTGAGTCTTCACCCTTGAAGATATTTCAGAAGTAGCATGATTAAAGACAGCAGGACTTGAGTTTTGCCATTAGAATTGAAAGACTGGACTGTTAGCGAGAAACCATGCCGCGGGAGCTCTGGAACTTGTGAAAGGAAACCGAGACGGGGCAGAGCGCTGGGATTCGTGTTTCATGAGATAATTTGTGTGACAGAATAGGAGAGCTGTCGGAGGGAGAACTGACATAATTTTTTCCTGGGCCTGAGAAGGGCCAGATAAACACGCTGCTGTTAACAAACGCACTATTGTCATGAGCAAAGCGTGTGCGGCGCCGTGGGTAGATGTTGATTTCAGCCGTTGGAAAAGACATACCTGTTTTTTGTGGGAAGACCCAGTTCCCCCTCTGTTCCTTTCCCCTTTTAACTGTGGACAGACATCACTCTGGGCCAGAATGAGGAAGGCGGGAATCATCTTTAACTCATCGACATGTTGTTTTAAGGGGAAAACCCATGTCGTGACGCCTGCTATGTAGTGCGTGGTCGGCACTTGTTCCCTTGGCAGTGTCTGCCACCCCCTTCAGTGTGGAGAGACCACGTGGGACAGAATCCACCCCAGGTCATCGAGTCACAGGTTCGTCTGCCCGGCCACCAAGCGCCGGGGCCGCGCTGGTATCCTCAGTGTCTCCGTCTGCGCAGATGCCTGATCCGGAGTTTGTGTCCATTGGGTGCTGAGAGGACCCCGGGTGATTCGGGACAATCGGCCCTTGACAGAGCCAGGCAAGGCGGCAGGCGGGCCGGGTGTTACTCCTGTGAGCCTGGGCAGGCCTCAGGAGCTGCTGCTGGATCTGTGGCCCCGCTTTCCATGGTGCCTCTCAGCCCTGCCTTGATTCCTGCCCGGCGTGCTGTTGGCAGCCTGTTATGCCTGGGAGTGAGCGTTTCCAGATCCTGCCTCCTCCCGTGCCAGGCATGTCTGTGTGTTTGCTTTTTCCCCAACAGGGTTTGGCAACCATCCCAGCTCAGCTTCCTCTCTGGTAGGACCCTCTGCAGGCGACACTGCCCCAGGGGCTCGGTGGCCCTGACTGCATTCCAGGGATCGCCTGTCTGCCCAGGAGCACCCTGTGCGCACTCTTCCTTCTGTCCCCAAGGGGACAACGCACAGAGCCTGGTCTCGCGTCAGCCTCTGGAGAAGGAACGGGCCGGGCTCCTGGAGGGGGAACAGGCACGGGCGTCTGTAAGGGTTGTGGAGAGGAACTGAATTATGTGAAATTCAGTTTGGTTCAGTGGTCCTGCAACCCGGTCTCTTTGGGCTGTCACGGGACTGGGAAGGGATGCGGTGTATTATTATTATTGATCTACTGACAGTTGATCTGTAAATGATCTTAACTAGCTTGTAAGCTGGTCTCTAGAGCCTTTCGTCTATGAAAAGCTACCGATTTAGAGGAAAGAGTGAAGCGTTGAGAGCAGGCACATCCACTCAGGTACGTGACTGTGCAGGTGGACGCTGGGATGAAGCGTCAGCATCCTAGGATACACAGACAGGCAGCTGTCGCCACTCTATGCTAATTGCCACTTTCAGATTAAAAGATCAAGTTTTGCTCCATATCATCTGTACAGAAGGGGAAATGAGCCCGCCAGCTGGTACCGATTTCCTTATGGGCCAGGTAGATGGAGTTGACTGTAGTGATATTATATTTTAAATCAAGAGAGATCACAAAGCGCAGTTGGGAGTACATGAGAGAGAGAGAGAGAGAGAGAGAGGAGAGATAGACTTTCTATTCCCAGAAGGCCCACAGGAAGGATGCTGGGGTATACACTCAGCTTCCCAGTCAGCGTGGAGGCTGGTGGCCCACTGCCACTGCACTTCTGGTTTGAGGGATGGCGCGAGCCGGTCTGCTCAGCAGTTATTTGCAGCCGTTTTAATGTCGCCACCGACCAGTGTGGGAGGCACTTGGCTGACTGAGGGTCTTGGCAGCACACAGATCCCGCCACAGCTGAGTGGGGAGGTCTCGCAGGGGGAGCAGAGTCGGCTGTGGACACCAGCCACCAACAGTAGATGATCTAGGAAAAATCTCAGTTGATAACCTGCATTGTAACCCTCACACGGTACCCGCTCTGGCTTCTCCAAATCTGAACTCTGTTACCCCTTTTTTGTATGCTTAAACATCAATTCAACCTACTTTAAAGTAGAGAAAATCTTAGGTTTGAAGCCAGGTTTTGACATTTCCTGGCTGTTCTGGGCAAATGACTTAACCGTTCTAAGAACCAGTTTCAGCAGCTGTAAAATAGAGATAATAGTATATATCTGATGGAAAAATTTGTAAGCATAAAATGACTAAGTATATGAAATGATTAATTGCTAGGCATGCCCTACACAGACACTTAAAAAATTAAAAAGCATCAAATACAACAGTGCAAAATATAAGTGCTGAAGCATTTTACTGGAGTGAGCACATTGTCCTCTGTCTGGAGGGAGTTCACCTCTGATCGTACACATAACCCATGCCCTGAAATAATATGTGCAGACCAGCCAGGCGGGAGTTGGAGATGACCGGGTGTGGGCAGGAACATCACCCTGCGCGTTCACATGGGCTCTCAGGCTGTTCGGCTAGATTGTAATTTTTAGATCTTCCAGCACCCAGGGTGCATTGCAAAGTCCTATTTATGGAGATAGATGGAAGAGAGGTGGGATCAGAAAGTTTTGCAAGTCTGTCATTGTAGGCAGGAAACAGTTCCCGTAAATCATAGCTGGGGCCATTTCCCCCCATTGGTTGAGAATAAGGTTTTTGTTTTGTTCTATTTCTTTTCTTTCCCTTTCAGTAAAAATCTCAACAGCCCTGCAGGTGTGTGCGTGTGGGGGGTGGGCCCTACCTTGTCAGTTCAAAAGCCTTACCATAAGGCTGCAGGAGTGAAGACAGTTGACACTGGAGCAGAGACAGACAGACAGATCATCAGACAGAATCGCGAACCCAGGATCAGACCCACAGACATACGGAACTGGATTTATGAGAGGACGGATGTTATAGGTTGGGAAAAAAGGATAATCCTCAGTAAAAACCACCAGGGGCAAAAGCTTATTCATATGGAGAAAAAAACAGAAGTTGAATACCTATGCCATAGTTCACAAAGAAATTAACTCCACAAAAGTTAAAGCTCTAAATGTTAAATAAAAACTATAAAACGTTTACAAGATAATTTAGAAATAAAGTTTTATGGCTGTGGAGTAATGAAATAAACAAGAGTCAGAAAGCACTCATCAGAAAGAAAAAGATTGTTAATTTTACATTAAAGTTAGAATCTTCAGTGCATCAAAAAAGATAGAGAGACTGGAAACATGAGAATCAATGCCAGGTACCATGACTCGCACCTATAATCCCAGCAATTTGGGAGGCTGAGTTGGGAGCATCGCCTGAGTCCAGGGGTTTGAGACTAGCCTATGCAACAGAGTGAGACCTCATCTCTACAAAAATTTAAAAATTTTACAACATTAACTGGGTGTGGTGGCTCACGCCTGTGGTTCCAGCTACTTGGGAGGCTGAGGTGGGAGGATCGCTTGGGAGTTTGAGGCTGCCGTGAGCTGTGATCACACCACTGCACACCTGCCTGTAGCATAGCAAGACCCTGTAGCATCCAAAATACCAGGGTGCCAAAAAAATGTACTGATATGTATGTACTGCTTTTTGATTAAATTGAATTATGGTAGAAATGTGTATTATGACATTCACTCAAAAGATGGCATTCATCAGATGAAAGCTAGCTTCACCATGTGACAGGCAGGACAGTCAAAGAAAATGGCAGATGCATGGTTGTCATTTGAGGATCGCGGGACCAATTTGAAGTTGGACTTGAAATTGGAGAGCATTGTAGAAGTACGGCAACAGTGGAGGCACGAAGGTGCAACAGAGCCTCCAACATACCTGACGATTGCACGTGTTTGTGATAAGTTTGAGACACCTGGTCCTGTATGTGATGTGCACAATGCAAGATCCAGGAGGCCTCACACAGCAAGAAGTCCTGCAGTCGCTTGCCATCATCAGAAGTATCTGAACTCCTGTCTTTGAGCACCTCTTGTAACTGCAGAAGTGAAACATGACTTGTATTCACCCTTAGTTACCAATATATATTGAGCATTGCAGTTTTAATACAGTTTTCTCCTTTCTTCAAAGGTGTATACATCTTTTTGGCACCCTCCATATATTAACCCTTTGTACTTGGATGTTCCCTCTGAGGGGACACTGTAAATCTAGCAAACCACTAGGATGTCCCCTCTCAGGGGACATAAAGATACTGCTGGGGATTGTACAGGCCAGACTGAGAGCAGGCGCACATGCGTCAAAAATGTGTATTTCCTTGAAGTTTTCCATTCAAGTTGCACGACAAAGCAAGTAAGGAGAAATACATACTGTGGCGATCGATCAGTTGAGAAGTGGTTTCAGGAATCGTGAGTGTGTCCATCCATGTCTTCTTCAAGCAACAGAGCGGACGGTAAGCTACCTGTTAATGTGGGAGGACGAAAATGAGACTGCTTTGTCTACTCAAATAGAAAAACACCAGGTGGAAGATGTCACACAGATTCCTATTTCACAGCGTGTGTCAGTGAACTTGTAATGCATGTTGGTGACTGTTTCACATATCACCACATGTCAGAAAAATATAAGATAGAAAATTTTGATTTTTTTTTTTTGTCACAAATAAGGTCGTCAATGTCCAAAATTTTATCGTAAGTCCAATCTCATTGCAGTTTAATAATTGGTTCTAATGCTGCACTATTTAATATGAAGTGATTTGCTTTTTACTATTTTGGGTTTTTTTGGTTTTTTTTTGAGTTGCAGTCTCACTCTGTCACCCAGACTGGAGTGCAGTGGCATGCTCCCAACTACTGCAGTCTCGACCTGCTGGGCTCCGGCGATCCTTCCACCTCAGCCTTCCAAGTAGCTGGAACTAAAGGCGCGCGCTACCACGCCCTGCTAATTTTTTTATTTATTGTAGAGATGAGGTCTCGCCAAGTTGCCCAGGCGGGTCTCGAACCCGCGGGCTCAGGCAATCCACTCACCTCAGCCTCCCAAAGCACTGGGATTACAGGCTGAGCCACCGAGCCTGGCTAAAAGATTGATTTTTTAAAAAACTAACTTTATTTCATTGTCTTTCAGTCTCAATTTCATCTACTTATACTCTGAACTTTATTATTTCTATTCTTCTGTTAATTTTGGATTTGGTTTTTTCCCTGGTGCCTTGAGGTGCTTTGTTAGATTATTTGATCTTTCTACTTTTTTGATGTAGTGTTTGTTGTACATTTCCCTCTTAGTACTGATTTTGATACATTTGTTATATTGTATTTCCATTTTTACTTGTTTTAAAAAATGTTTAAATTAGTTTCTTGGTTTCTTCATTAACCCACTGGTTTTTCAGGAGCATGTTGTCTACTTTACATGTAGTTTCTGAGGCTACTCTCATTATTGATTTATAGTTTTATTCCATTGTGGTCAGAAAAAAAATACTTGATATGATTTTTACTTTTTAAAATTTGCTGAGACTTGTTTTGTGGTTTAAGATATGGTCTACTCTGGAAAATGTTCCATGTGCTGATAAAATAATGTATGCTCTGCAGCAGTTTTCTGAAATGTTTTGTAAATGTCAATTCCTATTCAGTCTAGTGTGTCGTTTAATTACAATGTTTCTTTGTTGATTTTCTGTCTGGATGATCTGTCCATCACTGAGAGTGGGGTGTTGAAGTTCCTTACCATTACTGTATAGCAGTCTATTTCTCCCTTTAGCTCTATTAATGTTTACTTTATATACTTGGGTGCTCTGGTTTTGGAGGCATAGATATTTATAATTGTTACGTTCTCTTGCTGAATTGACTCCCTTATCATTATACAATGACCTTGTCTTTTTACAGTCTTTGACTTGTAGTTCATTTTATCTGATATAAATATAACTACTCCTGCTCTTTTTGGTTTCCACTTGCATGGAATATCTTTTTCAATTTCCCTAGGTTCATTCCATGTGTATCTTTATAGGTGAGGCAGGATTTTTTGGTAGGCAGCATATAGTTAGATCTTCTTTCTTTATCCATTTAACCACTCTGTCTTTTAAATGGAGAATTGAGTCCACTTACATTCAGTGTTATTTTTGATAAGTCAAGATTTACTGTTGCCATTTTGTTGCTTGTTTTCTGGTTGCTTTATAACTCCTCTTTTTCTTCCTTTCTTATTGACTTCTTTTGTGGATAATTGATTTTTCTCTGGTAGTATTTTCAATTCGTTGCTTTTTCATTTTTAGTGTATCTGTTATAGGCTTTTACACGGTGGTGCTTTCTTTTCTTTTCTTTTTTTAAGTGAGAAAGTAGGATTTATTAAGAGGACAGAAAAGCTCCCACAGTGGGAAGGGACCTGAAACGGTTGCTCCACTGTGGTGCTTTCTATCCCCCACCCTAGCTCAGCTCCCTCTTGAACATCAATAATTCTTATATTTGAGGTAATTTTCTATATCTTGTGACTGATCCTCATTCCTTCTTATTCATTTTTCTCTTCTGTTTGTAAATCTGAAATAATCTGTCTTCAAGCTCACTTATATTCCTCTGCTTGATTCATTCTGCTGTTGAGGGTCTCTAATAAAAATTTCAGTGCAGGAAATGTATTTCTCAGTTCCAAGACTTCTGTTTAATTTTTAAAATTATTTTAACCTCTTTGCTAAATTACTCTGATGAATTTCTGAATTGCTTTTCCATGTTATCTTGGAGATCACTGGGTTTTCTTCAAACTGCCATTTTGGAATTCTTTGTCAGAAAATTCCCATATCACTATCTTGTTAGGGTAAATTACTGGTTCCTTGCTTTTTTCATTTGGTGACATAGTTCCCTGTTGTTTCTTGTGAATGTATGTCTGTGTCTTTGCATTGAAGGATTAGTTACTTATTCCACTCTTTTCTGTTTGGCTTGTTTTGATTTTTATTGGGTACGTTTGCTTGGAGATTATTTGTAATTTACCCGTTGAATTTCTTTTTTCTACTAGGTCATTGCCTTCTTTTTGGCAATGTACTGGATGGTACATTAAACCCAGGTTTTCCTTGGCTCTAACAAACTATCAGTGCTGCCTGTCTGAATGAGGGAAGTCCCAGGGGTATCCTGGCAGTTTGAGAGACTGGCTAGAGATTCATACCCAAGAGCTCTAAGATGCCTCACTTTGCTGTAAATGCTCCAACTAGGCTCTTTGGAGATAGTCTCAACATAGGTATGTACTGCTCTCAATTTCCAGAACACACTTAATTTTCATTCAGTAATTTATTAATACCCCTTTTATTACCAGCACTTATCATGGGCAGATACTGGCTTTAAGCTCTGAGGACTGACAGGTTCATGTCCTCCAGGAACTGACATCCCAGAGTTGGGCAGATGGTATAAAAAAATTAAAACATTTCAGAACAGCGAGGGGAGGACCTAATACTGTATTATGTGGTCATGAGAAGGAAAGACACTACTGTAGGCTGGTTGGTTGTGGGTAGTCATGGGGAGGTGACATTGATCTGAGCTGTGGGTGCCAACAAGGAGCCAGCTGTGTAGGAATGAAGGTGAGAGCAGGGCTGAGTTGAGCCTTAAGGAGGTCAAGGTGCTGGTGGGAACCTATGTGGGTAAAAGTGCAGGGGGTGGCAGAAGGAATTAATTGTACAGACCATAGATGCTCTCCTTGGAAACACTTGCTGGCAAAGATGGCCCTTAGTTGGAGCTTGAGAATGTTTCTGGTAAACAGCTTCCTACTCTAAAATAAGACATTTATTACATGGTAAGAGGGACTCACTCTGCCTAAATTCTTTGTACAAACAGTGTGGCTTATGCTGAGCACCTGTGCTCCTTCTGGGAGTCTAGAATTTTGGCACATGTCAACCAGAGGTGCCCAAATATCAGCCCCCAGTAAACACTGAGCGCCAAGTCCCTAGTGAGCTTCCCTGGTAGAGAACATTCATGTGTGTTGTCACATCTCATTTCTAGGGGAACTAAACATGTACTGAGTGACTCCATAGGGAGAGGACTCTGAAAGCTTGTGCCTGGTGTCCCATGTGCCTTTCCTTCACTGTTCTTGCTATCTGTCCTTTCACTGTAATAAATGGTAGCCATGAGTGTGACTCTGTGCTGAATCTTGGGAGTCCTTCCAGGGAATCTCTGAATCTAGGGAAGAGTATAGCATTGGATCCCTGACACAGGTGTGGCTAGGGAAAGGATGAGGCTGATCTAGCAGGGACCTTTAGGGCACACCGAAGGGAGCAGTGTGAGCTGTGGTGACCTCCAGGTCACTTAGCTCAGCTCGGGGTGACTGTCTCACTTTACCTTGGAGGACAGGGTGGGCTCCATGTGCAGACCCTTTGAAGTCTTCATCCAGTCTCTGTGTGCACAGGCCTGGGAAGAAGGTGGGCTGGGCACTGGGTGGCTCTGCCAGGTGTCAGACATGAGCCCACATGCCACCTTTATGGCCTTCCCATGAATCCCTTCTTTCTTTCTGTCTGTCCCAGGTCTGTCTCATTAGCACTTGGTGGTATACTTCCTCATAGTGTCTTCAGAAACACGGGTGGGAAATTGGCATCATTTACACAACATTTGCCTCTCAGGGTTGGCAAAGCAGAACTTGGAGACATCAGAGCCAACCAGGAAGTGAGCATTTGCAGCATCTTGAAAAACTTTACTTGGCCCTTTTTAGTTCCATGTCTTTTGGTTTCTACCTAGTAGTTATTTTTGTGCTCAGCCGCTCAGTATTCAGTGAATAACAAGATGAGCTTCCTTAGGGGTCCTTAATAGGCCTGACTTTGGCTTTGGCTTTTTTTTTAAAGGATGTATTGATCATAATTCCAAACTCCTGAGAAAAAAGCAGTGAACACTCAAGTTTTACAAGAGGGATCTGAGATCCTGGGGATGGGGTAGTGAGGGTGAGATTCCCAAGGAAGCACACCCATGAGAAGGTGAATATGTCCAGTGGAGACTCACGCAGGGCCCAAGCCCCCCATGCCAGGGCTGACCTTGGGTATGGTGGCAGCAAGAAATTACGTGTGTCTGGGATATGTGTTCCACCTGCCCGGGCCACTTCTGGGGCCAGGGACTCCTCTCTTTCTGTGTTTGACCAGGGACAGTGTTAGCTCTGTCACTTAAAATCATCACTTTAAAAGTAGTACACTTGGTACCTATTTCTCAGTGACTGATCCTTTCAAATATAGTTTCCCATGATCTAAAGACTGTAGCTGAATAATGCATGATATTTTTGTTTCCCAGAAACAGGTGCTGTATTTTTATTGCGTTAATGTTATGAGAAGGGCTGGCTGCGGTTTCCCTGAGATCTGAAGTGCGGGGACAGTCCTGGGTTTTACAGGGATCCGTTGCCAGGAGCTGTCAGTGCCAGGATCTCGGGATTCTGAAGAGGAAGCTCATTATGGCCACATCTCACCTCCTCCAGGGAGGTGCCGGATCTGAGGGCGGCACTTTTGCATGTTCCTCTACTTGTTCATCATCCGTCTGTCCGTCCGTCCATTCATCCATCCATCCATCCATCCATCCAGAGATTATTTCCTGAAAGCCTCTAGGTCCTGGTGCTGGACCACACTCTGGGGTTTCAGAGACAAAAAGACAGAGTCCTGGCCTTCAGGAAATGAGCGGTCTGCTGAGGGAGAAGAGTCACAGTTACTGGGCTGATGAGGAATAAACTGAAACCTGCCCCAGGTGTTATGGGATGTGAACTATCAAGCCTTGGAGCTCACCTGTGGGAGGGAGGAAGCCCTCACCAAGAAGAGAGAGTCCTTGAGTGACAAGGACAGACAGAACTTACCAGGTGACTAAGTGGTGATCAGGGATCCCAAAGGGTCCAAACAAAAATGTGACTGCAATGATTTAGAACTCAGGAGAGGCTGCCCTTGGGCATCCCCTCCTTTCACCACCACTTACAACCCAGAATCTTCTGTCATCTTGACTGAAGAGAGGCAGCCAAGACTCCTTTAAAATGTGAAACAAAACCCCAGAAGCAGGAAGAGACCAGTTGTAGTCCATCAGTGAAACAGATGGGAGTCTTAATTAAGGCAAGAGCAGAGCTCATCTAACTACCATGGCTTCTCTGTGGATATGGCCCAGAGGCACTTCCACCACTGCTGGAGGGAGAGTATGCAGAGCAGGAATGTCGAGGTTCATGGGCAGTGGGATCTGGAAAGGTTTGTTCCCCTGGACACTCCTTCCATCCCAGTGCCAGTTTTAAAATTTAATTGGCTTTTTTTATTCTTCGATTATGTTAAGAAGTGGGGTAATCTGAGGAATTGCATTTGAAGGATGTGGCCTCACAATGACATGGGGATTTTGCCACACAACCCTAAGTAAAACCAAGGACAACTGAATAACTCACCACATGCCTCAGACTGGTAAGACTCAGTGTGTAGGCCGGCGAAAGGCACAGGTAGGAGAGGGACACCAGCCAGCTCTATCTCTACCCACAGTTTAAGCAGAGCCACATCTTCCAGGAACCCTGCTGTTGACCCTCACAAATGCCCTAGTTGAGTGGCCAATCCTGCAGAGCCTGCTCTTGGGGTCCTGGTTCTGCAGAGAGGAGCAGAGCATTGGGTCCTGTGCCATCTTGGAATGCTACTCCTTTACCATTCAACCCAGTGGTTCTCAAAGTCGGAGCCCTGGATCAGGAGCACCGGCACCACCTGGGAACTTGGTGGAAATGCAGATCACCAGTCTGGAGCTCCACCTGCTCAGTCAGAAACTCTGGGGAGGGGTCCAACAATCTGTCTCAACAAACCTTCCAAGCGATTCTTACGCATGCTAGCATTTGAGATTCTCTGCTATAATAAGTCCTAGGAGATTTCTTCACACTAAACAGTCCCTTGAAGAATCAGCTCATCCTGACATCTTGGCCTCATCAGAGAAAGAGAATTTGGTGCTCTGAGATTCTGCATTGACATCTTCTATAATAAGTGGAGCCTTTGAACTCTCTCAAATACTATCAGTAGGCAGGCAGGGAACAGAGGCAGTGGCATGGGAGATAGGGGGTTTGCCTGTTCTGGATAACATTTTGCTTTCGCCTCTCAATGAAGGATTGACCATTAGAATGAGGAAATAAACATCATACTCTAAGGAAACAAATCTCTGTGGTTGTGAAATATGGGCTACACTGGCTAAAAATGGCTTTAGCCTCTGCATGTAATTCTGAGAGCTTATTTCTTTGGAAAGAGGCCATAGCTATCAATATTGACCATTGGGGGAATTTATCCCCCATCAACCAGCACCAACGGCCTTATTCATTTCTCCAGAAATGCACAGTTGTGGACTCTCTTGACTGAGTGAGGGCCTTGTAATGAACAAGCAATTTGATGGTCTGCCTGGTTTTTAAAGTTCTGTATCATGATTACTTCTCAGCTGTAAGAGATCTACCAAAACTGATATATCACAGTGTCACATGTATTCACTCAGACACCTTGCCAGGCAAGAGGGAGTCATTAACTATGCTGTGATGCTCCAGGTTGCTCTTTGTGGAGGTCATGGCACCTCCAGGGGGCACATTACACATTACACATTTCAACTTCAGATGCTGGTTTCTTGCATAGGGAACTCTTGGATGTCTTGGTACTGGGAGCTGATAATTTGCATTTACTCAGTGGCCACCTGGCTATACTCCTATACTTTAATGTGCTGCTCTTATTAACCACACATCCACAACATGGGGTTTGTTTTAGGTGTTTATGGGTTCCAAGGATGGGCCTTTAGCCAGTAGTTCCTAATGTCTTTTCTTATGAGAGAACAGTTCTCAGGTGCAGGAGAGAGACTTAACCTACAAAGAATTCTAGCTCTTGGTGCCATCCGTGACACCTGTTTTGTTGGTGGCCATCAGATGGGCTGCTTGTTACATGGCCCCTGACTCAGTCAAGAGAGTCCACATCTGTGCATGCTAGAGAAGTTAGCAGGCTGTTGGTACTGAGTGATAAATCCCCCCAATGGTCAGATCCAAGAGTCTCCTATACTTTGGTTGTGGATCATGACAGGATGTGGAGGAGTCAAAGAAGATCAATATTTGGGACCTGGGTGCTGGGAAATGGGGCTTCCCTAAACGAGAAGGCAAGAGCTGGTATTGGGACATCAGAAAACTGGATGCACCCCGCACATGCCAGGGATGTCACATGGCAGAACTTAAGTGGAAAAAGAGTCTGGGAAAAGAGTTGGGACTGGAGATGGAGAGATGAGTGTTATTACGTGCAGTGGATAGAGTCCCGAGTGAGAGTTTCCAAAGAGAGGGGGGCTGATAACGGAACCCTGGAGGATGTCTGCATTTAGAAGTCAAGAGGGGGTGACAAGACAATGATGGAGATAGGTAAGAAATCAGAGTGGTAGGAAGGAAATGGAGAAGGCAATGCCAGAGAAAAATAAATCAGTGCTGCATCTTCAAGGAGAACTAGTCAGCCATCTAAAATGTCTCTGACAGAATGAAGACAACGAAACGAAAGGCGGAATGACCTTAGCAGGAACACTGCTCCTCGCAGTGGTAGAGGGTAGGGCTTGGGGCTGTGAGGTGGTGGTGGTGGGGCACCACCTGCGACTCACATCTCCCTTGAACCAATCAATGTGTGATTTTTCTTTCCTGAGACAGAAAAAATCTTCTCTTGTTGAGAAGATTTAATCAGGAAGAGTAATGGCCTAACAGAGCCTGTCCAGATAAATGAGGTAGCGGCCCCACTCCTGCGTGCTGCGCAGCCTGTTCCCATAATTGGATATTCTGGGGCCGCCTCTGCTTCTATTAGGTTAACAAGCTGCGTGTGTTGGCGAGACTGCAAATGGTGCTGTTCCTCTGTCCTGCTCCCGGCTTCACAGATCTCCTGGGCTTCGGAGATTTTTCCTAAGTGAAGTGTCTCTCTTCTCACCCTGGTGGGTCCTCTAGATGGACACTGACCAGGCTCTTTCCACATGGGTGATGGGGAGCACGGGGCACACAGGACCCTCTTGCCTGGCCCAGGGGGAGCGCTCCCTTGGTGTTGCCAGTGCTCCTCCAGAACACAGCCACAGCTGCTGTGCTGTATGTGAAGCTGGTCCCCAAGCATGTGGGTGACTGGAGAAGGTCGGGGGAGTAGTCAGAGGAGGACAGTGGCCTTCCTGTCCCAAGCTGAGGGAGTGAAGTGTGGCAGCTGGAGCTCAAGCAGCTGTCTTGGAACATGAGGAATCAAATATGGAGGCTGTTGGGAAATGAGAGAGGCGCCCCCTCCCCTAATATGCCGATCAATAAGCAGCCCTAGATTACTCATCTCTATGCTATTTTTGTGAGGGAGAATAAAGTTCCACCTTATCTCAGCTCCTGTGGCCTGTGGTCTTCAGTGGC
>CAUYQG010185827.1:0-23409 GCA_963574415.1 Tarsius wallacei
TTTTTGAGTTGGAGTCTCACTCTGTTGCCCAGACTGGAGTGCAGTGGCCGCTCCCGGCCACCGCAGCCTCGACCTGCTGGGCTCCGGCAATCCTTCCGCCTCAGCCTTCCAAGTAGCTGGAACTACAGGCGCGTGCTACCATGCCTGGCTAATTTTTTTGATTTATTGTAGAGATGAGGTCTCGCCAAGTTGCCCAGGCGGGTCTCGAACCCGCGGGCTCAGGCAATCCACTCCCAAGGCGCAGGATTACAGGCTGAGCCACCGTGCCCGGCTTAATTTTTTATTTATTGTAGTGAGAGGTCTCACCAAGTTGCATGGTCTGGTCTCAAACCCGAGGGCTCAGGCAATCCACTCTCCTTGGCCTCCCAAAGTGCTGGGAGTACAGGCTGAGCCACCAAGCCCTGCCTTTTTAAAATTTCTATAGATCAAATGGAACATGCTCTTGTCAAAAGTTATTTTTTTTACCTACTCAATATACCATTTTCTAATATATTTACAAAATACAAAAAACAGATTTCTATATTCGAATCCTGTGTATCTGACAAGGTTAGTTTTTTACAATTTTCACACTTTTACTGCTATGATCATCCATAAAAGTGAAACATTTCCTCTTCTTGTCCAAAATGTTGCATTGCTCCCTCTTTAAATTTCAAGTCAAAATTGATTGACTCCCATGAAAAATCTATGCCCTAAATTATTCAACATGCTCTTCAAACCTCCAACAAAATCTTTGAGTCACTTCATTGTTTTGAAATCCCATTCACAGTGATGTGTTACTCTGTGTGTGTGTGTCTGTGTGTGTGTTCGTGCTTGTACACATGCATGCATGCATAGATATAAAACTGAAGAAACAAGATTATTCCCTACTAGACAGCCCTAGACATACCATCTTGGGGGAATATAAGAGATTCTTGTAAGAGCTTTTACAAGTAGTAATATAAAGGTAGTACTTTGGTGTTTTGGTTAAGAACAAACAGGTATTTGCAGACTGTCACTATCAGTGAGGCCCCAGTGGGCCAGGGGGATATCCATTAAACAAGAGTGAAAGAAATAAATACTCGTAAGCGGGCTCTGAACACTTACCATAACACTATAAGAAAGGGATTGGCAGCAATGGGATACTGCTGGGATGGGGGCGGGGGACACAACATCAATAAGCGTACCTGATCTCAAACCAGGCAAAGTGGGGACCAGAAGAAGGCCCACACTTTACCTGTATGATGTCCACTTGTATACCTAATCCTGAGTTGTACCTCACATCTTTAAAATTATATATAAATATAATAAATTATATATATATAAAGAAATAAATATGATTCGGTATAATAATGTAACTCACTAATGACATTGTGAGGAGGAGCTTGCAAATGAGGAAAACTCCTTTCCTCCTCCTTGTAGGATTAGATTGTACTATCTTTAAAAATTAATATTTTCCTTTGAAAGACGTGTTCATATGTGGGCTGTGTTTGTGTGTGTGATGTGTGTGTGTGTGCATGGCCATGTATTTGTAACCTGCATTGGGAGGGAACTGCATAGAAAACTGGAGAGCCCATACTGATCATGGACTGTTCTAGGAAACTTATGTCAAAGTTCATCATAAATTATTTTGTTGGAGCCCTGGGACTTTTTAAATGAACTCATTGGGAAAAACATACTTTTTTGAGGGAGAAGAATGGGTCATGGAACAATATCACCTCCTGTGAGTGTTAGATGGAAGTTTCTCGTATGGTAGAGTTGAAGGAGGGAGGAATTCTATTTTTTATGGACAATTATATATTTTATTTTAGATTCATGGGGTATCAGAACATGTTTATTAAATAAACATATTGCGTAGTGGTGAGGATTGGGCTGCTGGTGGCCCATTCCTCAGATTGTATCTGATAGGTAGCTTTTGAACCCTAGTCTCCCTCTACCTCCCAACACTTAGTGTTCTCAGTGTCTATTATTTCCATCTTTGTAGTCACTTAGCTCCCACATGTGAGTGGTAACATGCAGTATTTGGTTTTCTGTTTCTGAGTTAGTTTACTTAGGATGATGTTCTCCAGCTCCATTTGTGTTGCCACAAAAATCATGATTGACAGTAACACAGACCATACAACAAAAGATCAAAGTGGACAGTGTAAAACATTTGCTTACCTTACATATTGTACTTTGTTCTTTGTGTCTGTGACAGATCACTGAGTATGATAGACTCTAAATCCATCCAAGTTGCTGCGAAGTTCGTATGTTTGTCCTTCTTTATGTCTGCATAATTCCATTGTGTATATGTTCCACATTTAAAAAATCCAGTCCAGCTTTGATGGTCAGTATGGTTGGTTCCATGTCTTTGCTATTGTGAATAGAGCTGCAACAAACATGCATGTGCTGGTATCTTTTTGGTAGAATGACTTGAGTTCCTCTGGGTATATTCCCAATAGGGGAATTGCTAGGCTATATGGAAGGTCAATATCAAGTTCTTTTTGAGGTATCTTAATAAATAAATACTTGTGGCTGAGTATGGTGGCTCAAGCCTGTAATCCCAGCACTTTCGGAGGACAAGGTGAGAGGATTGTCTGAGTATAGGGGTTTGAGATCAGCCTGGGCAACTCGGGCTTGGTGGCATGCATTTATAGTTCCAGCTACTTGGAAGGCTGGAGCGGAAGGATCACCTGAGCCCAGCACAGTGATGCTGCAGTGGCCATGAGTGTACCACTGCACTCCAGCCTGGGCAACAGAGTGAGACTCTGACTCCAAAACAAAAACAAATCTAAATAAATAAATAAATAAATAAATGCTTGTTTATTGCATAATTTTCTTGATTGTATTTAGGGAGTTGCTTAGGTCTTATTTCTTCTGCCTGCCTTCTTTCCTTTCCCCCTCCCTTCCTTCCTTCCTCCATGCCCTCCTCTCTTTCTCCTTCTCTCCCTCTCTCTCTCACACCTCTCTCCCTCTTTCTTGTCTTTTGTACCATCTCTGTTCAGAAGAGTTTTATGTTGGTTTAGGTCATGTTATATAGAATTTACCTTGTATTTCTTTTTTTGAGTTCTATGTCCTAGTAAAGGATAGCATTTTAAAAGCATTTTTCCAGAGGTTGCAGTTATGTTATTTTCAAGTCCATCCTTTGATTCAAGTAAGTAGAATTGCCTTTAAATAGACTATTATTTGAAATCTGTCAAAGGTATTGAAGGGTCTTAAAATTATAGCCCAGTAAACTCTCTTGCCTGATATTATACCAATGTAAATCCACAGAAAGTCAAAGGTTTTCCGCGTGTAAATCTGGTTTTAAATGAAGTTTTATTGAACTCACCCCATCCAGAATCTCTTGGCTTGTGAAACATCACACAAAACTGCCTCTCTTGGGGGGGGGGGCGGAGAACTGTGATCTAGAATGGGATTATGAACTACAGTATGCATTACTTTTATGGTTTGGTATTTCTGTGAAGTAAAACCTTTTTTTTTTTCGAGTTGGAGTCTCACTCCGTCGCCCAGACTGGAGTGCAGTGGCCACTCCCGGCCACCGCAGCCTCGACCTGCTGGGCTCCGGCAACCCTTCCGCCTCAGCCTTCCGAGTAGCTGGAACTACAGGAGCGCGCTACCACGCCCGGCTAATTTTTGATTTATTGTAGAGATGAGGTCTTGCCAAGTTGTCCAGGCGGGTCTCGAACTCGCGGGCTCAGGCAATCCACTCACCTCAGCCTCCCAAAGTGCTGGGATTACAGGCTGAGCCACCAAACCCGGCTAGTAAAACCTTTTTAAGATACAATTTTCAGAATATTAAAAAATTCCAACATAATAATATCTTGATATTTTGTCTTCTAAAATATATAAAGTTGGTGTGGGCACAAAGAAGAGTGGGAAAATTGTTAGTGCTGGGTCAGTAACAGTGGAGGAAAACAGGAAGGCAATGGCATGATATCAAGTTTAGGCCTTTGCCGGTTACTGAAATCTTGATCATGATTAAAGGGAATTTCAGTTGTGGAGACTATTACACAGATCCTGCATGCTGGGGTCACAGCTGCATATGTGTGCTTTCAATATATGGGTGGAGACCAAATCTGAGAGAGATGAGAATGACTCTTCTACAGGCTTCACGTGGTGGAGAGACCAGGACCTCACTTGGAGAGAAATGAGAGATGGGTTTAGTAGAAAGGAAACTCCTGTCGTGGAATATGTGTCTCACACTGATAATTAAGTCTTTATTTTATTTTATTTTTATTTTTGAGTCAGAGTCTCACTCTGTCGCCTAGGCTAGAGTGCAGTGGCATGCTCATGGCCACTGCAGCCTTAACCTGATGGACTCATGCTGATCCTTCTGCCTCAGCCTTCCAAGTAGCTGGAACCAAGGGCAGTGCCACCACACTCAGCTAATTTTTTAATTTATTGTAGAGATGTGGTCTTGCCAAGTTGCCCAGGCTGGTCTCGAACCACTGGGCTCCAGCAATCCTCGGCCTGCCAAAGTGCTGAGATTACAGGCATGAGCCACTGTGCCCGGCTTGATAATTAAGTCTTTTAAAAAGAAAATTTCACTGTTAGAACACTTATTGATTATATGGACACATTTCACACCCATGTTATTAATTCACTCATTTATCCATTTTCTTATCTATTCACTTATCCAAATGCTGGGAAACTACATGAAGCCTTTTTATGGTTAGTCTCCTGGATAAGTTGTCCCAGAGTCGTTAGGTTTTGCTTTTCTCTTTTCAGTGATTTGGTTTCTTTTCACTTTAACATTTAAAATCTATATATTCTTAAACTTATGAAAGAAATACATTTTTTTGTTTGTTTTGTTTTGTGTTGGAGTCTCACTCCGTCATCCAGGCTGGAGTGCAGTGGCAGGCTCACAGCCATCCCAGCATCCACTTGCTGGGTTCCAGTGATCCTTCTACCTCAGCCTGCCAAGTAGCCGGAACTACAGGCATGTGCTACCACGCCCGGCTAATTTTTCAATTTATTGTAGAGGTGATGTCTTGCCAAGTTGCCCAGGTTGGTCTCAAACCCATGGGCTCAGGCAATCCTCTCGCCTTGGCCTCCCAAAGTGATGGGATTATAGGCTTGAGCCACCGCGCCCGACCAGAAATACATTTTTTAATACCAAAGAAATGTAAAATGATTTGAAGAATATAAAGAGGACACTAAGAAAAAGAATTACCACTGCTCCACTGCATAAATAAAAAACACTGCTAACATTTTATTTTAGTCTTTTAAAAAATATGTTAAGAAGTTTTCAGTGAAATCAAAATCACAATGAGGTATCATCTCACCCTGGTTAGAATGGTTATAAAAAGACAAAAAGTAACAAATGCTAGCAAGTATGTGGAGAAAAGGGAACTCACACACTGTTGGTAGAATGTCAATTAGTATAGGTATTATTGAAAACAATATGGAGGTTTCTCAGAAAATTGCAATATCATATGCTCCATCAACCCCACTGCTGGGTATATACACAAAAAATGGAAATCGGTATATCATAGGAGTAACTGCAACTCCATGTTTATTGCAGCACTATTTATGATAAGCAAGATGGAACGAGCCTAAATGTCCATCGACAGATGAATGGATAAAGAGAAGGTGCCGTATATACACAATAGGAAACTATTCAGCCATAAAAAAAATAAAATCCTGTCATTTACAGCAACATGGGTGAGCCTGAAGATATTATGTTAAGAAAAACAATTCAGGAAAGAAAGATAAATGCTGAATGTTCTCACAGATATGTAAGAGCTAAAAAAAAATTGAGCTCAGGCCAAGCACAGTGGCTCACGCCTATAATCTCAGCATTTTGGGAGGCAGAGGCTAGAAGATTGCCTGAGCCCAGGGGTTGGAAACCAGCCTGGGCAACTTGTTGAGACCTCGTCTCTACAATAAATCACAAAATTAGCTGGGCAAGGTGGCACACACCTGTAGTTCCAACTACTTGGAAGTCTGAGATGGAAGGATCACCTGAGCCCAGCAGGTTAAGGCTGCGATGGCTGTGAGCTTGCCACTGTGCTCCAGCCTGGGCAACAAAGTGAGACTCCTACTCAAAAAAAAAAAAAAAAAAGCTCAGAACAGTTGAGAGTAGGACTGTGATTATTAGAAGATGGGAAGGAAAGGTGAGAAAGGGAGGACAGGGAGAGATTGGTTAACAGTTACAATTAGGTGGGAGGAATGATGTCTAGTTTTCTGTAATGTTGGGTGAATGTGGTTAGCAATAATTTATTGTATATTTTCAAAAAGTTAGAAGAGAGGATTTTGAATGTTCACAACACAAAGAAATGATAAATGTTTGAGGTAATGGAAAATCTAATTACCCTGATTTGATCATTACACCTTGTATACATGTATCAAAATATTACTCTGTACCCTATAAATTTGCACAATTACATGTCCACTAAAAATAGGAGAAAAAGGTTGCAATTATACTAATTTCATAAGGACACAAATAATAAATTACTAGTACATCATATGTTGTTTATTGATGGATTGCACACGTTCTATGAGGTAATCACATAAGTCAAATGCCAAGAATAGTGTCAGGACACTGACAGACACTTGGGCAAAATAGCAGAGTTGAATTACTTTTCCTTCTGGCTCCTCATTTCCTCATGTGTAGTCTTAAATCTCTATCTTCCAGGGATTTTGTGAGGACAAGAGGGAACTACTACAGTGTGTATGGTATTTGGCCTTCAGTAAATGGTAGTTACTATTACGTTGTTATCTTCCAGATAGTCTTCTGGATAAGGAAAGAAATCCCATTTCTTTTTGGTCTAAACTTGAAGAACAAATCTTTTGTCGGATATTAGTGTTGTAAGATTGACATCATCAAAAGAGATCAGGCATATTCAGGGTGGTATAACCATAGACAAAAATGACATCATCAAAGTTAGCCCCTGAGGAGGGGCAGAACAAAATGGAGGTGCTGCTATATAGAGGGTTAGTATATCAGGCTGGAGAGAGTTCAGGAGGAATCACTCTGTAGAGGCAGAGTGGATGGTGCTATTTGTTGAAGTGCTGAGTGGTAGTATAAAACTGAGATCTCATTGAGTAGGCCCTGATGATGACAGGAATAAACTACCTTAGTTTGAAAGAATATCTTAAGGCCCAAGACAGTTAACTGAGCCCATTTAGTTGGTAGGTATTCTACCCTGCCTCATAGCCTCTTATTTTTCCCAGAAGAGTGACAAAGAATTACAGAATAACTTTTTCAGCTGACTCAGATGCCTTGTCTATGAGAAACTGATATTTCTTTTTTTCCCCACGTTTTCAAGCAAAGTTTATATAGAAAGTAAATTGGGTGGGGGGGGGAGAGATTTTCATCTCCCCAAGGTAGGGGAGGGGCCAAAGCTAAGAAAACATAGTGGCCATAGTTCAGAGAGCCATGTGTAGACTGTGGAGACAGCAGAGTTTAACAAAGCGATGGCCGAGAAACTGATATTTCTAATGAGGGAATTATTCATGTGCTTTTCAGGGGTGTGGGGTGTGGGTGTATAAGCATATCCACAATCTCTGGACTCCACTGAGGAATTTATTATCAAAAAGAGAATGTATTCCAATCAAACAATAACAGGCGATCTTACAACAGTTGATCACCAACATTAGAATGGTGATTAGCTGTATGTTTTTCTCAGTTTAATCTTTACACTTAAAAGCTTTGAGGGAAATTAGAAGAAAATGTTTAAAAGTGTATTTAGCCCAACATCCTTTACAGTAAATGTTAAATAGTAGATTAAAAATGGAATCTACTCTTAAAGAATTGTTCACTGCATATTCTGACCTATTTCCTTTTCCTGTCTTGGAGGTTTGTTTGATGATAGTTTTTCGAAACTACTTTTTTTTTCTTGAGTTGGAGTCTCCCTCCGTTGCCCAGGCTGGAGTGCAGTGGCACGCTCACGGTCACCCCACTGTCGACCTGCTAGGTTCCAGTGATCCACCTCAGCCTTCCAAGTAGCTGGAACTATAGGTGCGCACTACCACGACTGACTAATTTTTTTATTTATTGTAGAGATGAGGTCTCGCCAAGTTGCCCAGGCTGTTCTCGAACCTATGGGCTTAGGTAATCCCCTCACCTTGGCCTCCCAAATTCCTGGGATCACAGGCTTGAGCCACAGCCACCTGGCCTCAAAACTACTTTATTCTCAAACATGATCCTCTTCCTCATCACACCCTTTTTCCCAACCTGAGCACTTCTTCTTGGGGAGACTCAAGAGATGCATCTTCTCTGCAAAATGGGTCTCTCCTTTTTTGTCAGGCCTCTTTTGATGGGAGGTGACAAATCTTCATTGGAACTAACTGAACCAAGAGGTAAATTTATGAGCTCATAAAACTGGGAAGGGCAGGAGTGTAACTGGAGATACCTAAAAACAGAAGCTATGCCACTGACTTTTTCAACATTTGTCTTTGTTTCTACTGTATACTTGTTGATTTCATTCTCCTCCACTGCAAAGAGGTGAAAGCCGGAAAAAGCTCCTCCCCTCACTTCCAGTTTGAAAAGTCCTTGGGATGGATTCTTAATTTCTTTCACAAACTTACCCTTCAAACACGGAGATGAGGTTAGTTCCTGTTATGATCTGAATGTTTATGTTCCCTCAAGATTTCTATTTTGAACATGCCAGTATGATGGTATCAGAAGTGAGGCCTTCTACAGGTGGTTAGGTATGAGGGCTCTGCCTCTGTGAATAGGATATTAATACCCTTCTAAAAGAGGATCCAGAGAGCTGTCTTGTCTTTCTTGCATGTGAGAACACAGCAACAAGGTGTTGTCTACAAAGGGGAGAGCCCTCATCAGACACCGAATCTGCTGGTTCCTAGATCTTGGACTTCCCAACCTCCAAAACTATGTGCAATAACTTCTGTTGTTTATAAATTATCCAGTTTAAGGTATTTTCTTATAACTGCCTGATCCAACTAAGACAGTTTCCATTCAGATTGCATGTTGCGGGTTGGAAGACGCTATTGTCCAAAAGAAGGGAATGGGGGACTGGTAGCTATTCCCCAGAAGTAGTTCCTGGGATTATGTGGGCTGAGGAATCTGCCTCCACAGTCCATGTACCTAAAATTTTTCTCTGACTCCTTATTCCCTGTACATTTTACTATAAGTGAGTCTTACTGATAAGGCTTTCTTTGTGTACTTGTTGGAGCAAATAGTTTTTGAGCACTTAATGTGTGCCTGGCTTTGGGAGGTCTTTGGGGATACGAAAATTAATTTGACATGGTCTCTATCTTCAAGGGACACATGCACACATCTGCTTACAACAGGGAGAGCAGGAATTATACAACAATTACTGCAATGCTCTGACTAGTAGTTTTAAACTTAACTACTCTAATCGTAGCTTTAAATTATTAAAATTTTCCTTTCTTTATTTCTCTGTCTGGTACTCTGTAGATCAAATTGAACTCAACTAAGCTTAGAGCTGTGAAAGCTGAGTGTTTGGTTGAATTTTCTACTTTTCCCATAGCCTCGAGAAGCTCTATAGTACATGTAGCAGTTGTGGGCTAGTTTCCCTGGTTACACTTGTGCATTTTGCTAGACCCTCAGAAAGATGTGATCTCTAATTAACCTTAAAATTAACAGGCTAACGGCAAGGATTTCATAACAACTTGGAAGGAGAGGTAGAAAATATTCTAAAAAATGTAAATCTAAGGTGACGTTTGTAAACTCACTGCAATAGTAAAATATGATGGGATTTCAAAAGGCCAAGAGACAACAAACCACCAACATTAGAATGGCAATTGGCTGAATGTTGTTCTCGGTTTAATCTTTACATTTCAAAGCTTTGAAGGAAATTAGAAGAAAATGGTTTAAAAGCATATGTAGCCCAACATCCTTTACAGTAAACGTTAAGTAGTAGATTAAAAATGGAACCTACTCTTAAAGAATTGTTCACTGCATATTTTGACCTATCTCCTTTTCCTGTCTTGGAGGTTCATTTGAATATGATTTTCCAAAACTACTTTATTCTCGAACACCAAGATACATTTGCATGCATGACTCATCATTTTGAGTTGTAAAATTGAGTGGATGAAGCACTTCAATCCTCCTGTTTAGTTATATATGTGTGTGTATTTTCTTTTTTTGAGTCAGAGTCTCAGTCTGTCATTCAGACTGTGGCATGATCACGGCTCACTGCAGCCTCTACCTCCTGGGATCAGGTGATCCTTCTGTCTCAGCTTTCCGAGTAGCTGGGACTACAGATGCACACCACCCCACCTAGCTAAGTTTTTAAAAATTTGTTGTAGAGACGAGGTCTTGCCATGTTGCTTAGGCTGATCTTGAACTCCTGGGCTCAGGTGATCCTGGCCTTCCAAAGTGCTGGGATTACAGGCGTGAGTCACTGTTTCAGGCTCTCCAGTTTATATCGGGCATGTTTAATGCAGAAACGGGGGTGGGGGATATGACAGTTAAAGGGGGTCAGTGATTCTAATACAGTGAATTATTATGAATAGATTTAAATATTGTTTACTTTTGTGACCAAATGAAAGACTCGACAATTAGGTATTTGAAACTTGCCAGAAAAAAAGGGAGGAAAGCTCTTCTGAGAAGGGAAACAAGGGAAAATGAACAGACTTGACTTGGGGATAGATGCTGTGCAAAAATGAATTAGTCTATATAAATATTTAAGAGGAAGACAAAATATATTCAGGCAATTTTCTATAGCGAGTCAAACATTTTGGATTAAAATTAGCCTCAGCAGCCCCCTTATTTCTGACTTTCTTCTTATCTGTTAGCTATCCTTCCTGTTCCTTTGCTTGTTTCTCTGTAGCTCAGCATAAATACCCAGGAAGTGAAATCTCTGAAGGGCATATTTCTGTGAAAAGCCAAGATTAAAGTAGATTCTTTATGCTCTCAAATCAGTTGGCCTGTTTAATATGTTGCTAGCACAAAAAATTTATTCAGCCTCTACAAATTCTGCCTGGCTTCCTCATTTCCCCCCTTTCCAACATAACTTCTGTTTCATGGTGAATGAAATCTTGCTTTCAGCAATTTCAAAGTAACTGCACCTTATCCACATGATTTTAGGGATCAGAGAAGAGGCCAGATTAAATATTAACCTTCAGATGCGTTGTTCATGCTGATACTCCAGCAAATCTGACTTTTCTGGGCTAATGTTTGGGAGGGGGTCCTATTTCTTCGAGCTCTAGGCTAGAAATTATGGAATTTATGCAAAGTTAAGGTCTTCTTTGTGTGAAATTAGATGATGAAATGAACACTGGGAAGTTGGCAAGGTGTTCTTTTTTTTGTTAAGCAAGTGAAGAAACCCCCCCTTATTATAACTTGGAGGCTTTTTGTTCTTTTTTCTTCTATTTCTGTGCCACTCTTTTATTGGCTTTTTTCTTTTTAGTAGTAATAGGAAGAGTGGAGCAGGTGTTCCTAACAGTAAATTCTACATCCCTGATGGGGTGGTTAGTTTCTCTAAGATTTTCTGACATCTTTGTGGATTGTCTCATAGCTATAGGAGTTTTTTCCCCCTCTGTGATATATGGATTGCAAAGTCATTGCATCAACTATATTTAATGCCTAGGGGTTATCGTGGCTTGTAAAAGACCATGTTTTGACCACTGTGTACAACTTCAGAACTGACACAGATTCCACTCACAGGTAGAATTGCATATTATGTTTGATTAATACAAGCAGAGTTAAGAATGTGGTTAGAATCAGTAAGAGTACCAAACTTTACTTGTATGATGACCATTCATGTAGCTAACCCTGAATTGTACCCCATATCTTAAAAAAAAAAAAGGAATGTGGTTAGAAGTTAAATTTTTTAAAAATTCACTTGTGAGGAACATTAGACATATACACTTCCTTCAAAAAAAAAAACACAAAAACACACACTATTTCATTATTCCTACCTGGATATAAAATTGCTTTCTCCTACAAATAAAGAGTTTATACCAAATTATCATTACTTATCCTGAGCTAATAGTAGTTATTTTAATTTTAACCAGTGGCAGAGTTGAGGAGCAGAGTTTTGGCAAAATTTCTTGAGTTTTCAGCCTGTTATTCCACATATCACTTGGGCTTCTAGATAGGTTTTTGTCTAGTTTACATTTTCCCTTTTTAAGTAATAGAATATATATTTTTAGAAGAAAGATCTGCCTTTTTCATAGAAGAATGAGATGATAAATAATTAAGTGTAGTAAATTGGCAGACTGACAATTCAAAATCTCTATTAGGATTACATAATCCTCTTTGCCAATGTTGGGGCTCACAACATAATACCACAAAGTATGGTGCTTTGGCATGCTGAACAATTTGAACTGAAGGAGACTGAAAAGGCTTCAAGAGCAAGGTCTCGCTAACCTCCTGCCATACTGTCTCTCAGCCTTCTTTCTCCCTTGAAGTAAGGTATAAAAACCAGAATTCTTCTTCTTCAAAGGGTAGAAACTAGGACCTCTATCTCCTGAAGCCATAAAACCTAGAAAGGTCACTCTCTCCCTTCCCCTTCTCCCTGGAAGACCCTCCTTCTAGTGGGGTCCTACTCCATTCTCTGGAAGAAGGAGTGCTACACAAGAGGCCAAGAAGAATCCGAGCAGACAGTCCTCACTGGATTTCCCCTGTCACCATTAGATCACACACTTTGTCCAGTCACATTTCTACATAACTGTCCATTCATCATCATCCTAAGCATAAAAACAGTCCATTTTCTCTGGGTCTTTGGGTTTTTATTTCTGAATTCTCCCATGTCATTAAAACTTTGATTTAAATGAACTTTTATGTTTTTTTCTTGTTTTCCTGTCTCTTACTATGGATATGTCAGCTGCTATGGGTGAGGAAAAGTGTCACACATTTCCACCCAACACTGGTATTTTCTTCACTTTGAAAGACAGGCATGATTATACTTTCTTAGGCATCAGACACCATCACAATACAGCCATACCTTGTTTTATAGGACTTTGCAAATATTGCGTTTTTTTTTCCAAATTGAAGGCTTGTGGCAACCCTATACCCAACAAATCTGTCAGTGCGTTTTTCCAATAGCATGTGCTTGCTTTGTGTCTCTGTGCCACATTTTGGTAATTCTTGTAATGTTTTGGCGATCTTTGTTTTTTTTTTTTTTTTTCAGTTGGAGTCTCACTCTGTTGCCCAGATTGGAGTGCAGTGGAATGCTCACAGCCACTGTAGCCTCGACCTGCTGGGCTCCAGCGATCCTTCCGCCTCAGCCTTCCAAGTAGCTGGAACTACAGGCATGTGCCACTGTGCCCGGCTAATTTTTGATTTATTGTAGCGATGAGGTCTCACCAAGTTGCCTAGGCTGGTCTCGAACCCGTGGGCTCAGGTAATCCTCTCACCTCGGCCTCCCAAAGTGCTGAGATTATAGGCATGAGCCACTGCACCCGGCCTATAGTGATCTTTAATGTTACTGTTGTAATTGTTTGGGGGCACCATAAATTGCATCCATATAAGATGATGAACTTAATCGATAATTGTTGTGTGTGTTCTTGGTGCTTCACAGACTGGCTGGTCCCTTACCTCTTTCCCTCTCCTCAGCCTCCCTATTCCCTGAGACACAACGGTATTAAAATTCAGCCAATTAGTAACCCTACAATGACTGCTAAGTGTTCAAGTGAAAGGCTCACACATCTCTCACTTTAAATCAAAAGCTAGAAGTGATTAAGCTTACTCTGCAAGGCATGTTGAAAGCTGAGACAGGCAGCAGCTAGGCCTCTTGTGCCAAACAGCCAAGTTGTCAATAGAAAGGAAAAGTTCTTGAAGGAAATTAACAGTGCTATTCCAGTGAACACACGGGTGATAAAGCAAAACAGCCTTATTGCCGATAGGGAGAAAGTTTTAGTGGTTTGACTAGTGGATCAAAACAGTGACAACATTTCCCTAAACCGTAGCTTACTCCAGAGCAAGGCCCTAACTCTCTTCAATTCTAATAAAGTTGAGAGAGATGAGAACACTTCAGGAGAAAAGTTTGAAGCTAGCAGAGGTTGGTTCATGAAGTTGAAGGAAAGAAACCATCTCGATAACATAAAAGTGCAAGGTGAAGCAACACATGTTGATGGAGAAGCTGCAGCAAGTTATCCAGAAGATCCAGTAAGTTCATTGATAAAGGAGGCTACACTAAACAACTGATTGTTAATGAGAAGAAATTGCCTTCTATTGGAAGAAGATGCCCTCTAGGACTTTCATAGCTAGAGAGGAGAAGTCAATGCTTGCCTTCAAATCTTCAAAGAGCAGACTGACACTCTTGTTAGAGGCTAATGCAGCTGGTGGCTTTAAGTTGAAGCCAGTGCTCATTACCATTCTGAAAATCTTAGGGCCTTTAAGAATTATTCTAAACTTACTCTACCCATGCTGTATAAATGGCACAACAAAGCACAGATGACCACACATCTGTTTACAGCATGGTTTACTATTTTAAGCTCATTATTAAGAACTACTGCTGAGAAATAAAAAAGTCTTTGAAAATATTAATGCTTATTACAGTGGCTAATGAAGAGTTCTGATGAATATGTACATAGAGATTAATATAATTTGGGGGTCTGCTAATACAACATTCATTGTGCAACTTAAGGATCAAGGAGTAATTTCTACTTTCAAGTCTTATTACTTAAGAAATATATTCATAAGGCAATAGCTGCCATGAATAGTGATTTCTTTGATGAATCTGGGGAAAGTAAATTGAAAACCTGGAAAGGATTCACTATCCTATATGCCATTTAAAACATTTATGATTCATTGGAGGAGGCCAAAATATCAACATTACCAGGAGTTTGGAAGAAGTTGATTCCTACCCTCGTGGATGACTTTGAGGGGTTTAATAGTTCAGTGGGGGAAGTAACTGCAGACATGGTGGAAATAGCCAGAGAACTAGAAGTAGAACCTCAAGATGTGACTGAGTTGCTGTAATCTCATGATCAAATTAGAATGAATGAAGAGTTGCTTCTTATGGATGAGTAAAGAAAGTAGTTTCTTGAGGTGGAATCTATTCCTGGTAAGGATGCTATGAACTCTATTGAAATGACAACAAAGCATTTAGAATATTGCACAAACTTGGTTAATAAAGCAGTGGCAGGGTTTAAAAGGATTGACTCCAATTTTTCAAGAAGTCCCACTGTGATTCAAATGCCATCAAACAGCATCACATACTACAGAGAAACCTTTTGTGAAAGGAAGAATCAATGGTGGCTGCAAACTTCACTGTTTTTATCTGAAGATATTGCCAGTCACACCAGCCTTCAGCAACCACCACTCTGCTTGATTAGCAGCCATCAAGACTGAGGCAGGACCCTCCACTCTCTGAAAGCTCAGATGATTGTTAACATTTTTTTTTAGCAGTAAAATATTTTTAAATTAAGGTATGTACGTTGTATTTTTAGACATAATGATATTACACACTTAATATGCAATAGTATAGTGTAAACATAAACTTTATATGTGCCGGGAAACCCCAAAACTTACGTGACTTGCTTTATTGTGGCAATCTGGAACTGAACCCACAATATCCCCCAGGAATATCTGTATTTTTTTCCGGGCTTTTAATAGCTTGCTAATGACTTATACAATTTAGTTATCCTAAAATGCAAGAATGAAACAAAAGCAATTTGATAATCTTTAATTACATAGATATATTCCAATTTTATAACAATAGATTCTTGGTTTGGGTTTTGGCTGCTTTTGTGCTTAAATATATGACCCTTTGGCAAAAATCAAAGTTAGATTAGAGTTTAGCATTTAAAGAATTTTTTTAAAATTAAGTTTTTATACTAACTCCTATTTAAAGCTTCTTTTCCTTTGAGGGGGATTTTTTTTTGAAGTGTTTTTTAATGCATAAATTCAAAGATTCTCCAGCCCCCATAGAAACTTCCTGCAAAAACTGGTGTTGTGTTGCAAAGGGGTCTATGATAAACACAGTCTATAATTCTTTATTTGCACTTTTGTCTCCTCTCTTGCCTTCCTTTTTACCTTTTTCTTTTCTCCTTGACCCTGAATTCTTTTCTTATCTGGCAGAACTGCTGGGATCCCTGCTGATAAGTCTCAGCTAGAGACACAGTTTCCTGCCGAGGGGAGGAAATGTTTCAGCTCCTACTTGATTGATAAGAGGTGCAGAGCCCTGCTGAGCAGCTGCAAAGAGCAAATTCCTGCTTCAGCAGAAGTGGGTATTCTTAAGGCATTGATCTCAACCTGAGAGTTTGCCTTACTTGCAAGGTGTCAGGAAAAATGACTTGGTGAACCAAAATGGCCATTGGTCAGATATGGTCAGATCCACTGTGGAATGAACATGCAAGGTTGGAAGGAGAACACTAAGTGCTAAGATTATGGTACTAGTCATGATTTATGGTTATAATAAGTAGAGAGACATTACCAGTGTGGCCTTTATACCGAGTTGTTTTTGTTATGACTATTATTGTTCAAGAATTGCATTTTCCAATTAATGGAAGTACTTTAGGTATATTATCTATAATAATCATTTTTAATGACAACAATGAATATGGAAATTAGGCCAGAGCATAAAATTAAAGATATTTGAATAATTATAGTGCAATCAAGTCAAAATTACTGATGCCTTTATTTGATGCTGGATTATGTGGAAAACAGCACAAGAGCTTACGTGCTTGGGAAGTTGAAAGTACATCAGATTTTGACAGCACAACTGTATAAATTACCAAGTAGCTTGGGTGATTTTTTTTTCGGGGCTTTATTGAATAAAAATAATGGTTACAAAGATAAGCTTTGAATAAAATGGAAGGAGTAAACTAATATTTCAAATAACATCTTAAACACATTTGATCTTGAAGAGCATAGTTGTGTAATCTGACATAGTGTCCTGATGAAGCTGGGTGGGGTATGGTGCAAAGCCCATGGATTCTTTGGCTCATTTCTAAAATGAATTTTAGAGTGGCCACCAAAGTTTATTAGAGAAAGAAGGAAGAAAAGAGACATGCCAGAGTTGGCATGGGCGAAAGAAACCGCACCTTTTGTTCTTTACAATAGACCTGATACACCTTCACAATGATTGATATGCTAAAGAGAGTGGGGCCCAGGTTACCGGTTACCATCACTCTGGAGATTGACATCCCTGGGCTCCAGATGGGAGAAGAGAAGGGGAAAGGTTGTCTTTTGCAGACCTGTCAGACATTTCCAATTCACAAGTTCCTGAGCTAAAAGGTGGTCTTTTTGTAATTTCTATGGCTCTGGTCAGTTAAGATGGTATTTGGCCTTCTGCCTTTAACAGGGAACCTGAAAGTTTCTTAGTGATTATTATGCTAAACCACGAATTGAAAAGTTGGGCTGTCCTATTCTTGCAGCTGATGGAGTTTTCTTTTGATTTGTCGAAGGGGTGGGGTAGGCTGCAGCTTAGCTTGCAGTAAAATGTAATTTTAAAAATGTCTGTATGGTTTTTAAAACCTGCCCATGGGAAATTTATCTATCTATGTCTAACTTGGGTTAGCTACCCTGCCTCATCCTACATAATAATGAAATGCTGTTTTTAATCTTTAAAAAAGGTGTGCTAACTGACCAATAAAACAACTAAAGGGAAATATGAAGGAGAACCCCAAAACCCTGGAAATTATTTATAGAATATTGTGTATTTATTCCTACATGTTTAAACTTCAGTCACCTTCAAAGTATTCTCCGTTTGATACAGCACACCTATTGAGACACTTTTCCACTGCTCAAAACAGTGAACTTGTCTATTTTGATGCCTTCTAGTACTTCTGTTGTATTTTTGATTCACATCTTACACCATGACAAAACATTTCCTTTTGAGGACTTTTTACATGGTGGTGGGGGGTGACTGGAGAGTGACTTGGGGGCAAGATTGGATGAGTAGAGAGAAAGGGACATGGGGTCATGCCATTTTTGTCAAAAACTGCACTCAGCATGGACACTCATCATGATGTAAGCACATACATTGTCATGGTGGAAGAACCAGTCACCATTTTGCCACCAAAAAATTCACTGAAGCCAAATGCAACCTCACAACAATCTAGCTGATACACTGATGTGGATGGACTCCTAGAACACTTACCTAGTGGGGGAAGCCTGTACTACAAGGGGTCCACCCTCCAAAGATAATTCCAGTTTTGGGGGGTTCCTCATCATATAATGAATTAAATTAATAACTAAGCATATAAAATGTATTTATTAAAGGGACTGGTAGGAATAAAAAATCTAGCTTTATATTTTAGAAATTTTGTTATACCATGTTAGTATTAAAATGCAGTAATTCAGTAGATTTAGCAGCACAGATCTTTGTCATTTATATATATATATTTATATATAATAATACAGATTAAATAAGGAGCGATAAACTATGAATATTCTACTTTCTTGAGATCATAAGCATGAAGTAAGTCAAGGACATAACTGGAATAAGACTAAATAGGATAGAAATCTAGGCTAAAAAGTAACCACATAGACCCACTACTAGTTTCTTTGGTAAAGGGACCTTTTTAAAAAATGTTTCTATATTTCAAAGTTATGGAGGATAACTGGTTTTTCAAATATTGTATTGGTCCCCCAAAGATGCCCACACTCTAACTCCCAGATTCTGTGAATATATTATGTTACATGTCATAAAGGACTTTGCAGGTGCAATTAAGGGTATGAACATTAAAATAAGATTATACTGGATTCCAGGTGAGCCCCATGTAATCAGATGAGCCATTAAAAGCAAAAGAGAAGCCGGCTCGGTGGCTCAGCCTGTAATCCCGTGCTTTGGGAGGCTGAGGTGAGTGGATTATCTGAGCCCGCAGACTTGAGACCTGCCTGGGCAAGTTGGCAAGACCTCATCTCTACAATAAATAAGAGATTAGCCGGGCATGGTAGTGCGCGCCTGTAGTTCCGGCCACTTGGAAGGCTGAGGTGGAAGGATCGCTGGAGCACAGCAGGTCGAGGCTGGGATGGCCGGGAGCGTGCCACTGCACTCCAGTCTGGGTGACAGAGTGAGACTCCAACTCAAAAAACAAACAAACAAACAAAAAGCAAAAGATAGAGGCAGAAGAGTCAGAGACACGTGGTAGAAGAGGAAGACAGAAAACAGTAAAGGAGGGGAATACAGAGTGATTCAAGGATTTAATGTACTATTGATGCCAGTGTGGCACAAAACTTGTGGATTCTTTGGCTCATTTCTAAAATGAATTTTAGAGTGGCCAGCAAAGTTTTCAAGCAAAGTTTATTTAGAAAGTAAATGAGAGAGAGAGAGAGAGAGAGAGAGAGAGAGAGAGAGAGAGAGAGAGAGAGAGAGAGAGAGAGGAGATTCACCACCCTAAGGTAGGGGAAGGGGCCAAAGACAAAGCAATGGCAGCTGCTGTTTGAAGTTGAATTCCTTTAAAACCTTCCCTCTGATGGGGGCAGGCTGTTAAGGCGATTGGGTGGTGGTCTTTTCCATATCATTATGAAAGGGCAAGTAAGTGCAGATACTGACATCAGGTGAAGGACAGCAGGCAGATGGTGGGTCAGTCACAAGACTGCTTGCCATGCTGATGGGGTCGGCATCATGGTCACAAAGGGCTGATTAGGTTAACTCATTTACAAAACAAGCTGGTAGAGCGTGGGGTTAAGATTTTTAGTGAATATGAGCTGAAAGGTTGCGTTGTCCCATTCTCACATCTGATGGGATTTTCTTTTCATTAGCTGAGGGAATGGGGTAGGCTGCCAGCTTGACCTGCAGTACAATGTAATTTTAAAAATCTCTAAACACTTTCTAAAACCTACTTATGGAAAATTTATCTATCTATGTCTAACCTGTGCAGCTACTCTGCATCACTATTAATTACTGGCTCTGAGTTGCAGGAGCCCATGTGCAAGGACAAGGAAGAGGCCTCAGGAGCTAAGCATGGCTCCTAGAAACAGCAAGGAAATGGGGACCTCAGTCTTAAAACTGCAAGGAACTGGATCCTGCCAAAAACCTGAATGAGCTCAGAAGCAGATTCTTCCTAGAGGCTCCCAATTGGAGCTTAGCTAGCCAACATTTTGATTGTGGCCCTAAGAAACAGATCAGAGAAAACATTTGTGATAACCTAGACTTGTTACTGAAGGCTCCTGTGACACATAAAACTTATATTAAATAAATTTGCTTGCTTTTTCTCTTGTTAATCTGTTCGCTGTTATAGGATTCTCAGCTATAAACCTTGTGATGCATGAGGAAAGATACTATATTTTTTCCTTTACAAAGGACATCATTAAGAGAATGAAAAGGCAAGTCTTAGACTGACAGAAGATATTTGGAGTGTGTATACTAAGCATAAGACTTGTATTTAAAATATGTAAATAACTCCTACAAATCTATAAGTAAAAGACAAGTAGCTCAATAAAAAATGGGCAGAAGGCTTGACCTGGTATTTCACAATAGGGTAGTAGCATATAGAAAGGTGCTCAATGTCATCAGTCATTAGGGAGATGAGGTAGCACAATGAGATGCCACTATGCAGACATCCGAATGGCTAAAATTATGAAGAATGACAATCCTGTTAACAATGATTTGAAGCAACTGCAACTCTCAAAGTTAATTTGGTACAGTTTGGAAAACTGGTAGTATCTACTAAAGTTGGCCACATTGATATTTCAGTAAGTAAAACCTCAGCAAAAGAATAAAATTATTTTAAGAGTGGAACTATGTGAGTTTTTATGAATTTTTTTTTCTTAGGGAAATAACGGGTTGAAATTGGGAGGTATATAAAAAATAACTTGAAAGGTAAATAAAGTGGTACACTGAATCTGTATTTTTTTTTTTTTTTTTGAGTAGGAATCTCACTTCTGTCGCCCAGGCTGGAGTGCAGTGGCACACTCACCGCCATGGCAGCCTCGACCTGCTGGACTCAGGCAGTCCTTCCACCTCAGCCTTCCAAGAAGCTGGAACTACAGGCATGCACCACCATGCCCAGCTAATTTTTTTGATTTATGGTAGAGACGAGGTCTTGTCAAGTTGCCTCCCAGGCTAGTCTTGAACCCGTGGACTCAGGCAATCCTCTTGCCTCAGCCTCCCAAAGTGCTGGGATTACAGGTGTGAGCCACTGCACCTGGCTCTGAACCTGTAATGTAAAATTTATTTATTATTATCATTTTTTATTTTGGCAGAAACAGGGTCCTACTATGTTGCCCATGTTGACCTCAAACTTCTTGCCTCAAATGATCCTCCCACCTCAGCCTCCTAAAGTGCTGGAATTATAGGCGTGAGCCATCATGGCCCACTGAATCTGTATGTTTGAGAGAAACTTGGATACTGTACAAGCTTATTTTCTTTGACTAGCAGGCCTACAACTGTTATAAATAAATCAAATGTTTGTGAAGCTATGTGACTTCACTTGCCTGAGTTTTCACCTTTGTGGCATGGTAGGAATCCAGAATTGGGCGCAGGTCAGCAGGTGCTGTTGTGTGTTGGCGTGGATGATTCACCATTGTGGCAGCCCCTCCTCATTTGTTCTTCCGCCCCTGCTGCTGTTGGAGACCTTGCATTATCACCAAGGTTGCTAAGAAATATGTTTGTTTTTTTTTTTAACATAAATATGTAAATGTTTTGCCAGAGCAGTCTCTCATTCCTCTTAAATGCACCCTAAAATTATCAGGATCTTTAACATTATTACAAAGTAAAAATACTATTGCTGCCCGAGTTGACATTCTCCTTGCAAAACCAAGCTTTAGGTTTTGGTTTTTAAGAAGGCATTTCCAGAGCTCGGGCTGCTTGTTTAACAGAATTCCTATCTTTTTGTGTGTGTGTGTGTGCCCTCTATTAAGAAACAATTCTTGTCCTTCTTTGGACTGATCTCCCTCCCTTCTATGTTAACAAAAAAAGACTCTTTTTGGATGACTAAGAAGATCTTAAGATACGAGGGTAGCATCTTTAGCTATGGATACATATTCTGTTCTTCATCTCCATGCTATTGATAGATAAAATCAATGTTTTAATTCTTTCTTGTTCACCATCACTTACTTTTGTCTTGTTATGGATAAAACGTGCAGACATTTTAACATTGAGAAACTTTTATTTCCCTCCCATGCCCGTTTCTTCTATGATATAGCTGAATATAAACTCTAATACTTTTTTTGTCATTCTTTAGTGGCCAGAGGAAAGTAAACAACTTGATTGTGCTCAGAGCCTGTCTCATGCCTCATTAGGTCCTGGGGGTAAGCAGAAGGCAGCAGCATTACATGGCTCTGCAGAAACATCTGATTTATTTTTATGAGCAAGTTATAGTCTTTAAGACATGAGCACCAAAGTCACAAGAGGTGCCATATACATCATAAAAATGAGAGATGTTTTCTTATATGTCATGAAATAACCCATGCATGTAATTCCTTTGAGGGGAAAAAAATAAATAGTCTCTTAGAACAAATTGATTTTTTAAACCATGTTATACAGTTGTCTTTTCAAAATTCAATGATTTGGTTGCCTTGGCAAAAACTAAAAAGTGCAAAAACATCAGCATCTACATCTCAAAAGATTGTGAGAGTTCAAATTTTCCTGGTTTAAGTTATGATCTTTTCATACTAATCTGATAGAAAAGATTAGTGGTTATTCTTGTGGTTAGAAATGTGCATCTTTAAATTATTTCACTGATGACTAATGGGTACAATCAAATGTCCTCTCACAGCAGGTGGGCTGGGTGGTTGAGGTTAACGTTTGTATACCTGAGATTAAGTACAAGATGCCATTTAGGTTTATGAAACAGTAAAATCTTACATTCTACAAGATTTTATTATTTACAGCTTTGTCTTAATAAGCATGACAGGTAGTTTTCAGTCACTATTTCTCAGACAAGAAGTCCACACCAGAAGTTAATTTATATGACTATTTAATGTCAGAAAATCAGGTTAAAATTCAGTTTTCCTACAGTAGAGTTCTTGTGATCTTTAACTCATGATCTCTTTACTGAACATGAGATTCTTTCTGGCTGCTTTCCAAAGGCTTCCAATTAGATGTCATCTGCTCACACTGAAGCCCAACACAATTATCACCTTCCCCTTCAAACTGACTTTTCCTTCTGATCTTTTTTTTTTCTTCTCATGATAATTCATTTTTCACTGTGTTCCCCATGAAGCCTCAACCTTGACTTTAGTGTCTTCAAAAATAGAGACAGTCTCTATCATGGAGGCTGGAGTGCAGTGGCATGATTTTTTTTTTTTGAGTTGGAGTCTCACTCTGTCGCCCAGACTGGAGTGCAGTGGCCGCTCCCAGCCACCGCAGCCTCGACCTGCTGGGCTCCGGCGCTCCTTCCGCCTCAGCCTTCCAAGTAGCTGGAACTACAGGCGCGTGCTACCACGCCCGGCTAATTTTTTTTTGGATTTATTGTAGAGATGAGGTCTCGCCAAGTTGCCCAGGTGGGTCTTGAACCCGCGGGCTCAGGCAATCCACTCATCTCAGCCTCCCAAAGCACGGGATTACAGGCTGAGCCACCGAACCCGGCTAGTGGCATGATTAAACCTCACTAAAGCCTCCACACTCCCTGTAATCCTTTCACCTCAGCTCCCAGGTAGCTGGGACTACAGATCACACC
>CAUYQG010185828.1:0-15296 GCA_963574415.1 Tarsius wallacei
TTCCTAAAAGCTCTAAACACCAACCTCCCATATGACCCCGCAGTCCCCCTACTGGGAATATACCCTGAAGAACTCAAATCACTCTATAAAAAAGATACCTGCACACATATGTTTATCGCAGCATTGTTCACAATAGCAAGAACCTGGAAGCAACCATGGTGTCCATCAAAAGAGGACTGGAGCCGGGCTCGGTGGCTCAGCCTGTAATCCCGCACCTTTGGGAGGCTGAGGTGAGTGGATTGCCTGAGCCCGTGGGTTTGAGACCCGCCTGGGCAAGCAAGACCTCATCTCTACAATAAATCAAAAAAAATTAGCCGGGCGTGGTAGCGCGCATCTGTAGTTCCAGCTACTCGGAAGGCTGAGGCGGAAGGATCGCCGGAGCCCAGCAGGTCAAGGCTGCGGTGGCCAGGAGCAGCCACTGCACTCCAGTCTGGGCGACAGAGTGAGACTCCAACTCAAAAAAAAAAAGAGGACTGGATTAAAAAAATGTGGTACATATACACAGTGGAATACTACGCAGCCATAAGAAAGAACGAAATCATGAATTTCGCAGCAACCTGGATGAAACTAGAGTCCATAATACTGAGTGACCTCTCACAGAAACAAAAAACTAAGTACCACATGTTCTCACTCATATAGTAGACCTTGATCATCCAACGTACTACCACAAGAAAATGACTGACAGTGGTGGGAAACTATGGGAGGGGGAGGGCGATGGGATTAATGGTGATAAATATCTGTCTGGGGATGGGGAGATACCTCTTATCATCAAGGGTGCCTGAATGAAGCACCCTTGTATGTCTAACCCCTAACTGTACCCCATAATACCATAATAAAAAAAAAATTAAAAAAAAAAAGCAACAAATAAAGATTCAAATTAGCTCAATCAGAAATGAAAATGGAGACATCACAAGTGATATGATGGAAATACAAAAATTGTATTCATGATTGTTATGAATACCCCTATGCAAACAAACTAGACAATCGAAAGGAAATGGATAAATTATTGGAAACATACAGCCCTCTCCTCAGCCTTGAATCATGAAGAAATAGAAACACTAATAAAAAGTCTCCAAACAACAACAAAAATCCAGGACCTAATGAACTCACAGCTAAATTCTACCAGACTTTTAAAAAAGAACTGAAAAAAATAAAAAAATAAAAAATAAAATAAAAAAGAACTGGTACCAATTTTATTGAAGCTATTCTGTAAGATTGAAGAGGAGGAAATTCACCCTAACTCATTCTACAAAGCTAGTATCACACTGAATAACACAGATATGAAAATCTTCAACAAAGTATTAGCAAGCCATGAAAATCTTCAACAAAATATTAGCAAGCCAAATTCAACAACACATAAAAATAAATAAATAAAAACAATGGTTCATCATGATCAAGTGGGTTTTATACCAGGGATGCAGAGATGGTTCAACATATACACATCAATAAATGTGATCCATGATGTTAACAGAATTAAAAACAAAAATATTACTTCAGTAGATGCAGGAAAAGCATTTGATAAAATCTAGCATCTCTTCATGATAAAAACCCTCAGCAAAATAGGCACAAAGGGAATATTCCTTAAAATAATAAAAGCCATTTATGACAAACCCATGGCTAATCTTATCCTGAATGGAGAATAATTGAATGCATTCTCTCTCAGAATGAGAACAAGGCAAGAATGTCTACTTTCATCACTCTTATTCAACATAGTACTAGAAGACTTAATCAGAGAATCAGGCAAGATAAAGTAATAAAGGGTATCCGAATTGGAAAAGAAGAAATAAAACTATCTCTGTATGCTAATGACATGATGTTATATCTAGAGAATCCTAAAAATTCCTTCAAAAGACTTCTGGAGTTGGTAAATGAATTCAGTAAAATTTCAGGATACAAAATCAACACACACAAATCATGAGCACTGGTATACACTAGTAATGATCAAGCTGAGAATCAAATAAAAAACTCAATTCCATCGACAATAACAGCCAAAAATCTAAAATATCTAGGAATATATTTAACCAAGGAGATAAAAGATCTCTACAAAAAGATCTGAAAAACATTGATGTAAGGACACCTACATAGAATCATTCCATGCTCATGGATTGGAAGAATCAACTTTGTTAAAATGATCATATTACCCTAAGTAATCTACAGATCCAATGCAATCCCTATCAAACTACCAACATTGTTTTTCACAGAATTTGGGGAAAAAAATTCTAAAATTCGTATGAAACCAAAAAATAGCCAGAATATCCAAAGCAATCCTAAGAAAAAAGGACAAAGCTGGAGGAATCACATTACCTGACTTCAAATTATGCTACAAGGCTATAGCATCCACAACAGCATGGAACTGGTATAAGAGGAGACACATGGAACAATGGAATGGAAAATCCAGAAATAAACCCAAATACCTAGAACCAACTGATCTTTGACAAAGCAGACAAAAACATATACTGGGGAAAGGACACCCTATTCAAACAAATGATGCTGGGAAAATTGGATAACTACATGTAGAAAAATGAAACTTGATCCTTATGTTTCACCATATGCAAAAAATAAGATAAATTAAAGAATCAAATGTCAGGCCTGAACCATAAAAATCCTAGAAAAGAGCCTAGGAAAAACTCTTCTGGACATTGATCCAGGCAAATAATTTATGACTAAAAACCCAAAAGCAAATGCAACAGAAACAAAAATAAGTGGAACTTAATTAGAATAAAAAGCTTCTGCACAGCAAAAGAAATAATCAACAGAGCAAATAGGAAACCATCAGAGTGGGAAAAAATACTCACAAACTTTACATCTAACAAACAACTAATATCCAGAAACTACAAAGAACTCAAATCAGCAAGAAAAAAGCAAATGACCCCATTAAAAAGAGGGAAAATGACGAGAACATTTCTCTCTCAAAAGAAGATATACAAACAGCGATCAAACATGAAAAAAAAATGCTCAACATTACTCTTCATCAGGAAAATGCAAATTAAAACCACATTAAGATACCACCTTAAACCAGTCAGAATGGCCACTGTTTAAAAATCAATGCTGGCACAGATGTGGTGAAAAGGTGGGAGTGTAAATTAGTACAATTTCTACGGAAATGGAGATATTTCAAAGAACTAGATGTAGATCTGAGACAGGAGATAGCTAGAGAAAGGCTAGTCAGACAGACAGGCGAGTCCTCTGGTAACAATGTTGGTGAACTCCTGGCAGGTCTCTTAGGCTCAGCGTTGGTAAACAAGCACCCTGTGAGCCTCTCAAGCTAGAGCTAAAGTCTTCACTGCTGGGATCGAAAAGCAACCAATCAGCTCACTATTAGGCCCTACTTCCTGCCAACTGGTCCTTAATAACTGACCAACCAAAACAGCAACAGCTCACAACTAGTAGGAGCCAATCAGCTTGGACCTAGGGCTATATAAGCACCTGGTTTGGGCCCCAGATGGGCAACCCTTTCAGGTCCCCTCCTACCAGGGGAGCTTTTCTGTCCTCTCAATAAATCCTGCTTACTTTCCGGCCACCCATGTCCCTCATTCTTCCTGGCATGAGACAAGAACTTCGACCCTAAAGAGCTGCAGAAGATCATCAGAGTTGAAAAGTCTTGCACCCAGAGGCTGGCCTGCCAGCCGACAGAGCTGGTGAACCAGGAGAGCTGCTGGAGGAAGGCCAGACTCCAAAGCTGAGACACCCACAGGAATAGACTTGCCAGCCCACTGAACCAGCAACACTTTCAGGGCTTGGCTTGCCAGCCGGTTAGAGCCAGCACTCTCAGGGCTTGGCTTGCCAGCCCTCCCCCCACCAATCGCAACACTCTCAGGGCCTGGCTTGCCAGCCCATTAGAGCTGACATTTCTGGGGCTAGGCTCACCAGCCCCTCGACGACTCTGGAGCTTGACTGGCCCATTGAGCTGACATTCTTGAAGCCCAGGCAGACCTGAAAAATCCACATCAGTGTGACCATTTGATCCAGCAATTCCATTACTAGTATCTATCCAAAGGTAATTATTTTAAAAAGATACTTGCATATCCATCACAGCACAATTCATAGTTGTTGAATTGTTTTAGTTTGGAATTAGACTAAATACCCATCAACTGATTAGTGGATAATGAAAATATGGTATATATATATACTATAGAATACTATTCAGCCATCAAAAAGAATGAAATAATGTATTTTGCAGCAACTTGGATGGAATTGGAGAACATCATCCTAAGCGTACTAACACAGGAACAGAAAACCAAACACCACGTGTTCTCACTTACAAGTGGCAGCTAAACTAAAGATCTCCAAAGGCATAAAGAATAATTTAATGGACATTGAAGACTCAGAAGGGAGAAGAAGGGAAGGGATGAAAAATCACCTATGGAGTGCAATGTGCACAGGTGGGGATGGTAGGTACATTTAAAGCCCAGACTTCTCTACTACTATACAGTGCAATCATGTAACCAAAAAGTATTGCACTCCCTAAAACTATTGAAAATTTTTTGACAAATGCATTGGCCATTGTAGGTCTTGGTTTTCCCCATAAAATTTAAGAAATAGCTTGTTCTAACATCAAATCCTCCAGTGCATTAGCCTGGAACTTTTCTCCATTTGCATGGGTCCTCTTTATTTTCTCTCAACAATATTTTGTAGTTTTTAGTGTTGACATCATATATATCTTCCATTACAATTATCTCTAAATATATTTTGATCCAGTAATAAATATTAAATTTTAAAAATTTATTATTCTAGTTATTTGTTGCTGGTATATAGAAATATTGATTTTGCGTATTGACCTTGTATCTTTAGACTTTCCTAAATTCACTTATGTTCTAGTAGATATTATTTTGTTTTTTATAGGTTCTCAAGGTTTTCTTCATAGTTAATCATGTTGATGAATATGCACAGTTTCACTTCTTCCTTTCCAACACGTATACCATCTATCTATCTATCTATCTATCTATCTATCTATCTATCTATTTTTGTCTTACTGCACTTCCTGGCAACAGTGATATTACATTGAATAGACATTGTGAGAGTGGTCATCCTTGCCTCATTCCTGATCTTAAGGGAAAAGCTTTCATTCTTCCACCATTAAGTTAGCTGTATGTTTTACCTAAATGCCTTTTATCAGACTGAGGCAGGTTCGTTGTATTTTTTGAAAAATAAATCATGAATGAGCATTACATTTTTTTTGAAATTCATTGAGATTATCATATGATTTTCCTCCTTTACTTTAGTGTGATGTTACACTGATTTTTTAATTTAATTTTTATTTTCTTGAGAAAATAGAGGACCCACATAAATGCAGAGAGGGTCTCATTCTGTCACGTAGGCTATAGTGCAGTAGCACAATTCTGGCTCACCACAGTCTCAACTTCCTAGGCCCAAGCAATCCTTCCACTTCAGCCTCCCAAGTAGGTGGCACTACAGGTGTGCACCACTACACCTGGCTTTTTGTATCTTGTATAGAGATGAGAAATCACCATGTTGCCTAATAACCCTTAGCTTAGGTAGGCTAGTCTCGAATTTCTGGTCTCATGATTATCCCACCTTGACCTCCCAAAGTGCTGGGAATACAGGAATGAGCCACCTCACCCAGCTTGATTTTTGAATGTTGAATCAACTTTTTATTTCTGATATAAACCCCACTTAGTCATGATGTGTCATCATGCTGAATTGTTTGCTGAATTTCAACTCAATTCCTGCTGAATTTGAGTACCATGAAAGACTTCTATATCTACGTTGATGAGAAATACTGGTCTGTAATTTTCTTTTCTCATAATATCCTTGTATGGCTTTGTTTTCAGGATTATGAGTTATGGGAATTGGAAGTGTTCCCTCTGTTTTCAGAAAATGTTTTAGCAAGAAAACTACCTAAGCTAAGGGTTATTATTAATTTACTTATAATAACAGATGTAGTAATTATTAGATTTTCTTTCTTCTATGGTCAGTTTTGGTAATTTGTACTTTCAAAAAAATTGTCCATCTCATTTAAGTTGTCGAATTTATCATCACTAAACTGGGTTATTCTCTTATTATCCCTTTACATCTCCAATATTTATATTGGTGTACCTTCTTTCATTTCTAGTAATATTATCTCTTTTTTTTCCGATAGTATAGCTAAGGGCTTATCATTTTCATTGACCTTATCAAAGACCAACTTTTGATTTTGTTGATTCTTTAAAGTCTACTGTTGATAATGTTTCACTTATTCTGTGTCTTTCCTTTATTTATTTTGGGTTTAATTTTCTCTTTCAGGTTTCATGAGGTGAAAACATAAATCATTGATTTTAAGAATTTTTTTTCTAACATACATTTAAAGCTATAAATTTTTACTTAGCTATAAATAAAGTTAATTAGTATTCTGAAGTATGGCTATACCATTGTAGAACATGTGGGTTATTCCAAGTTTTTGGCCTTTCACCATTGAATATTTCACCATTCAGCTGTGGAGTTTTTTGTGGATGTTCTTTATCAAGTTGAGGAAACTCCCCCTCTGTGTCTAATGTACTGGGATTTTTTTGGTCACTAATGGATATGAACATTGTCAAATGCTTTTTTTGTATCAGTTCATACGATCATGTGGTTTTTCTTCTTTAGGCTGTTACTATGGTAGTGATACTGATTTGTGTTTGAATATTGCACTAATTTTGCATTCATTGAATCAACCCCACTTGGTCATGGTGCATTATTCTTTTTATATGTTTCTGAATATAATTTGCTACTATTTTAATGAGAATTTTTGCATCTGTGTTCATGAAGGCTGTTGTCTGTAGTTTTCTTTTGATTGTGCTGTCTTTGTTGGTTTTGGTAACAGGGTAATAGTGATCTCATAAAATGAGTTGGGAAGCCTTCCTCCTTCTAATTTCTGGAAGAAAATGTGTAGAATTGATACTGTTTCTTTTTAAAATGTTTTATAGAATTCTCCAGTAAAACCATCTAGGCCTGGAGATTTGTTTTTTAGCTATGAATTCAACTTCTTTAGTAAAACTATTCAGATTATTTCAAGTGTGGGCAAACTCCTCTGTAAGGAGCCAGACAGTAAAAGAAAATTTAGTTTTTGCCAGGTGCAGTGGCTCACACTTGTAATCCCAGCATTTTAGGAGGTTGAAGCAGGAGGATTGTATGAGCCCAGGAGTTTAAGACCAGCCAAGATAACATAGCGAGACTTTGTCTCTACAAAAATTTTAAAAAATATTAGCTGGATGTGGTGGTGCACGTCTGTAGTTCCCAGCTACTCGGGAAGCTAAGGTGACAGGATCACTTGAGCACAGGTGTTTGAGGCTGAAGTGAGCCTTGATTGTGGCACTGCATTACGGCCTGGATGCGTGAGACCCCCAAATCCAAAAAATAAATAAATTTTGCAGGTCATACAGAGTCAGAACTATTTAACTCTTCCATTATAGCACAAAAGTGTATATACAGCAATGTAAACAATAAGTACAGCCAAGTTCCAACAAAACTTATTTTTGGCACTGAAATTTGAATTTTATATAATTTTCAAATGTCACAGAATATATTTTCTAACCATTTAAAAATGGTTTATCACCTGATCTGTTTCATCTTTAGTTTTGGTAATTTGTAATTTTCTAGGAATTTGTCTATTTCATCTTAGCTGTCAAATTTTTGTTGGTAGAATTGTTCACAGTATTCCTTTATTTAAATCCATTAGGTATCTGTGGGGTCTGTAGTGATATCTATTTTTTTCCCAGATGTTGGCAATTTGTGTTTTATGTCTCTCTTTGTCAGAATTGATAGTTTATCAGTCTTATAGGTCATCACAGAAACAGCTTTTGTTTGACTCTTCTTTTTTTATTGCCAGTTTCATTTGCGTTCTCTGATTCTTTCTGTTTGCTTTGAGTTTCTCTTTTTCTAGATTCTTTTCACTTAGAAAAATATTTTGTATTTTAACTGACAAATAACTACATATTTTATAGTATGGAGTACAGTGTGATGTTTTGATACGTTTACATTATGGGATGACTAAATCACACTAATTAACAAATCCATCATGTCACATACTTGCCTTTTTTTCCTACTTTCTTAAGGTGGAAACTTAGATTATTAAATTGAGACTTTTTTCCTAATATAAGTATTTAGTATTATAAATGTCCCTTCTAGTATGGCATTAGTTTTGTCCCAAATATTTTGCTACATTGTATTTCCATTTTCATTCAGTTGTTTTTTTTGTTTGTTTTTAATTTCCCTGGGGTCTCTTTAACCCATTCAGAAGTGTTTCTTTACATTTAAAATGTTCACAGATTTTCCTGTTATTTCTTTTCTTCAGCCTGATTTTGGTCCATTTTCCTCTTTTTTTCTTGGTTTGTTGTTCAGTTCAAAATATTTTGTACTTCCTTTTGAGACTTATTTTAATGCTTTAATTTTTTTAAGGCATTGTTGATTTCCAAGTATTTGAAGATTTGTCTATTATTGATTCTAAGTTTAATTATATTATGGTCTGAGAACATAAATTTGGTAGGTTTTGTTTTATGAGCCAGGATGTGGTCTATTTGGTGAATGTTCCCATTGCAATTGAAAAGAACATGTATCTTCCTCTTTTGGGGTAGAGTGCTCTATTAATATCAGATCCCATTGGTTTGTGGTGTTATTAATTTCTTCTGTATTCTTACTCATTTTCTTTCTAGTAGTTTCAATTAGTGAGACCAGGGATTTCCAGTTAGGAAGATGTGGGGTTGCCACCTCTTTGCTGTTTGTTTAATACATTATAGGGATGGTCAAAACAGCAAGCTCACTCTAGTCTTTGAGGCCAGTGGCATTTGTAGGATTGCTGTCTCTCTGCTTATGTTTGTTCAATATGGGGTAAGGTTAATCTGTAGGACTCTACTGTAGTCTCTACAGTGTCTGGTATAAAAGAAGAAAGGCAATGCTTCTGCCTGTGTTAGTGTAGGGAGGGGCAGTGTATAAGGCTCTGCCCTGTAGTCTCCTTAGCACCTGGTGGGGAGGGAGAGGTTCCCTCTCACTAGTGCTGGTTGGGAATGATTGACAGGGCTCCAACTCACAGTTGTCCTAATACCTGGTGAGATAGAGGGTACTGCCTTGTTAGCGTGGGGATGGTCTGTAGGGCTTTGCCCCAGTTTACGCAGTGCTTGATGGGGAGGGGTAGGTGTGCTCCCTGGTGCAGGGTGGTGACAGTTCACAGGACTCTACCCTAGTTTCCACAGCACCTAGAAAGAAATTAGAAAGGTGCAGTCTCTTTCATGGTGTTCACCTACAGTAAAGCAGGCACAGTCAAAAGGTTTGTCAGTACACCTACCCTCACCCAGGGCTATTGGTTGCATAGGGTATTTTTCTTGGCTTTTAAAAAAATTTTATCTATGACTATTGCTAATTCCAGATTGTAGGCTGTTTTATGGGTCCAGTTTAGGATTCATAGGAGGCACCAAAGTGAAAGTGCGTGCTGGGATTCATGGATAGGTTATTACTTGTGTCCTGAGGCTCCTAGCCAGTCTGCCTTCTTTTCTACAACCTTCAGAGTATTCTGATAGTTGCTTTTTGTTCTTTCATTTTAATTAGCAGGAAGAATAGAGTTGAATGCACTTTCTGGTCTGAAACTAGATGCCTCTTATTTTCATTCTGAAGGCTTCACTGAGTGTGGAATTTTTCTTTCAGAACTTTAAAGATGTTTCCCTGTCTTCTTGTGTGTGCTTTTTTTCTGATAAGAAGTTATCAGTTATTTCCTATCATTGACTCTCTATATAATGTATCTTTCTGGCTGCTTTATATCTTGGGTTTTCTAATGATAGTTGTATTTGTTTTTTGTGCTTTAGGTTCACTGAGCTTATTTTATCTCTGTATTGATTTTGTCATCAAATTGGAAAAGTTTCAATTATGATTTCATCAGTTTGCTTCATGCCTTAATCCCTCTTACTTCTCTGAGATCTTACGTGCATGCTAGAATACATTTTTCATAGGCAACTGAGGCACTGCTCATTTTTTAGTCTTTTATCTTACTGTACTTCATTTTGGGTATTTTCTTTTCTTAACCTCTTATTGTCAAATCAGCTATTAACTTAGCTAGTGAGTTATTCATTCCATGTTTTTAGTTTCAGAAATGCTTCATATCTCTCATTTCTCTTCTGAGATTTCATCATCTGTTCACTAATTTTGTTCACCTTTCCTTTAATTCCTTGAACGTATTTATATAGATGTTTTATAGTCCTTGTTTTTGATAATTCTGTTCTCTGAGTCATTTCTGAGTCTGTTTTTGTTATTTTTTCTCCTGGTTATGGGTCACACTTCCTGCATCTTACGTAAAGTAGTTTTATTGTGTGCTGAACACAATGCTGTGGTGTTTAGGTTCCAGATCTTACTGTATTCCTTTAAAGATTTTTGTTCTGGCAGTTAATTTATTAGTGGTTCAATCTGGTTATTTTGTAACTTCATTCGGCTTTTTGGGTCTAGTCTACAGTAAATACTATGTTAAATTGTGGCCTGAGGTCTGGTTGTTTTCCTTAAGTATCATAGCCTTGTTATGTTTTAGATGTTTGATAAGTTATTTCATATATTTTATCTAATTTTATTGTTTTGGGCTTTTATAGCAGAAGGGGATTCATGACCAACAAGTAGAAGTGGTGTTGACATTTTTCAGAGCTTCCAAGTTGATTATAATGTGCATGCAAAGTTAATAAATAATGCAAGTTTTCTTGGTAACAGAAAATTGCATTAATGTGAATTTGTTAGCTTAGAAAGAGTAGTTTAAAGTTCGTTGTCTGACTCTCAAGTAATTTCTTTTTAATAGTTGTTAAGCATCATATGTAGGAATCCTTTCTGACCCTTCTAAAACTCTCCATCCAGAAAGTGACTATTTTTGTCAGTAAGGAGACTTTGAAAGGTGGCCTTTTAGGGGTTGAGGGGCAGTAACTATTTTAAAGGATAGTGGCATTGCATCACATATTTTTGGATGAAACTAACAATGAACAAGATTAAAGTATTTTTGTTCTGTTTTATAACACTTTCTACTTCTAAGTTACTTAATAAATGGTACACAGAGATGGCATGCCAGAAGTCACAAAAGGACGCAGAAGCAGAACTCCTGACTTAAGTGATGAGCAGGAAACTGATTCCAGGGATTCTGGCTAACAGGAATGATAGTGAAAACACAGACACAACTCCTGAAACTTGCATATAAGTAACTAACTAATTTGTTTTATATTGATATCTATTCACTCTATAGTAGTTGGTCTATAAACTCTAAAATCCAGGATCTTTACCTAAAAATTACTTTTGCGGAAAAAAATAAAAGGTACACACAAACTTTATCTTGTTGCATAGCAAATTTTATTTAGCATTCTTATGGAGTATACAAAATAAATACTTGGATAACTCAAATCTAACAAATTATGTTTTTTTTTTCTATAGGAAAGCACAAGGAGAAGGCACAAGTATCAAGAGTTTCAAGAACATCTGAAGGAAGCAAATAGTTTCCCCAAAAAATCCAGCTATACACAATTCTCAGATTCATTTTATGAACCCCATCAAGATTTCACCAGTCCAGATATATTCAACAAGTCAAGATCTCCATCTTGGTATAAATACAATTCCACGGTTAATATAGGGGTCACAGACTTACAAAGTTCTACAGGACTTTGGCCTGCAATTTCCCAGTTTACTCTTAGTGAAGAAACAGAGGCAGATATATATTCTTATGGTTTCATCATAATTGTCCTTTTGACGTTAGTATGTCTTGCGTTATATTTTCTCTGAAGATATCAAATAAAATCCTTTTGATAATTTTTAAGGTTTCCAGCTCTTCACAGAAATGTTACATTCTTATTTCAGGGTTTCCTCCCAGACATTTTCAAGGTAATTGGCTTAAAAAAGATAATATATTTTAACAAAGAAAGTTCATAGACACTCTAAAAATAAAGTTGCTTTATACTAGAAATAGTGTCATGGTACAGTTTGGAAAATACATTTCCGAAGTTTCAGATCACCTAGGAAATCTAGAAAAGGAGTTTAATCTTTTGATCAAAGAGATAACTTAAAAATTAATGTTAAAGATGATTTATTTTACAGAAAGGGTCTTACTGTTTTTCTTTTTTTTTAGTAGTGTTTCCAAGGTTTTAGATGAGCTGATATTCTATATATATATATCTCTTCTAAAGCATATTACTAAATGCTAGGCATATTATATAAAATGTGATTAACAATTTGCTTACCTTACTGCAATATGGACATTCACCAAATATGATGTTAAAACTTTGACGACTAGTCAGTAGTCCTCTCAACCACTGTAGATTTTTAAAAGAAGGAGCAGTGTCAGCATGATTTCAAATTAGATACTCCAAATATCATTTTGTTTCTTTTAAAGTGTACTATATTTTTATTCCAGAAGAGTTACCTTAAGTTTGTTTTGAAAGAGTAAGGGTAACTTTCCTTAGCCAATATCACATTATTAATATGATAAACAACAAGGGAAAATATCAAAATGAAATTTAAAGTCTAACCCACTGGTTTATACCAAATTATAGGCCCCTTTAACAATCTGATGACAATTATGTATTTCCTGTACCCCCAAACAGACATTCACAAACAGACATTAATCACAAATTAACAACTCCTGCTCTTAAGGATACCATAGTCTCTTGAAAGTTTAGGTCTGTCTTCTGGTCCTAATCACTAACAGTGGGTTAAATTCTCAATCCACTGATTGCAAACATGAAGCAGTCAATTTTTAAAAAGTAAATGAATATTTATTATTATAAAAGAAAGCACATGTTCCCTTAGAGTATTTCTGTAATTAGACCTGGTATTTTATTGTTTTATGCAAGGTAAATTGGTGTATCTCCCTAAGTTCTCCATTAGTAAAGTACAGATAGCACCAACTTTCATCTCTAATCACAAAAGTAAAGAGGAAGACTCTGAAAACTATTTTTTACCTCATATAAGCATACTTGATGGAAAGGTTGTCCACACTGGGAATTATCACACACTTGATCAGGAATGGTACCATCAAGTTGATAGGCATAGCAAATCCCACAATCCACAGCAAAATCCTTTGAAAGAAAATAAATATTTATAAGTGTATGTGCTTTATGTGATTTATTGTAATATATTACAGTTGTACATATTTTGGGAGGACATATAATATTTTTATATAAATATACATTGTATAATGTTCAAGGTAACTGCAATATCCATCACCTCAAATATTTACCTTTTCTTTGGGTTGGTAAAATTACAACTCTTCTAATACTTTTAAAATATACATAAAGTCAGATTAGGAAGAGTGAGTAATATGATGTAGACAGAACTAAACTTTTATAAATATAGTTTTAATAAAGGTAACTATTGTGATATTTTAGGAAATACAATCACATCACTATTAATACCTAGCAGAGCTATTTTAAGAGTGTTTCCTTTCTCACTAAACAAATATACACATATAGTATACTGAAAAACAGAATCCATTTTTGTTTGGAGAGATGTTTGTGTTTTAGCAATTTTCCAATATCATATATCAATATAATGTCCCAGTAGTATGTAAAGGTAGGAATTGACATTAGCTAGTAATTACTAAACTGGAAAATTTTGTAACTAAAAGAAAAATATCACCACTTAGTCATCTCCAACCTTAGCAGCTTTTGTCAAAAATCAGTTCTAATTATTTTTGCAGTTCTAAGTACTACTTTTATTCTAAGTGGTATCCAATTTTGAAAGACAGTACTGCATCCTTTGCAAACACTTCTATCAAGTTAATCAGAATGTTATCTCAGCCATCCATAGCAGTGGTATAGAAAATCTAAACATCTCATTAGCTACTTTGGACCTTTCCCCTTATTTTTAATAATAAATGTCTTCATTAATGACTACACTGCTGAAAACTATGAAAAAAGTATACAGTGGACCTTTGAACACAGGTTTGAAGAACTGCATCGGAATGTGGAATCTGTATGTACGTGGAACCTGCTGATATGAAGTGCCAATTTTTCTCACGTGGGTTCCACAAGGTGACTCTGGAGCTTAAGCATGCGCAGATTTTGGTATCCTTGGGTGGTCCTGGAACCAATCCCATGCGTGTACCTAGTGACTACTGCTACTTGTAGTTCATAAGTCTGTGTTGTGACATTCTTTCAATATCCTCCCTTTTCAGCCTCATTTTTCTCTGAGAAAAAGCATTTAAATTTGATTATGCAATGCTGTTTGGAATATAAAACCACTGATAAAACTTACAGATTTTTCCAGGATAGTACGAGGAGGAAAATCAATTTCTAAAACATCTTTCAAATTTTGTAACAGACTATTTTCTGGATCCCTGAAAGCATGAGAAAGAAAAAAATTATGCTATTGACTTTGTAAAATCATAGAAAAGTTAACAATTATATTACCAAAGTACCTACCACAAATGTATGTTTCGGCTCAGCTTAATTCCCAGGGGTTTTATCACTTCAGATTAAAAAAAAAAAGTTTAATAATTTAGGGTTTGTTACTATTATTTTGTAAAACCACATTTGGTACAGGATTTTTTTCTTAACTATTTGATTAGAAAATCTAAATTATGTTTAAAAAAACCCAGAAGAATACAGTTCAGAATGAGACATTTTTATTTAAAATAATTATCAAAATAACATTTTCAAATAATCTTTTAACAGTGGTAGACAAGGATTTTATGACTCTGTTAAAAAAAAAAAAATCATACCATGATCAGCTCCAAGAAAGCAGCACTCAGGAAGCATAGTAGGATGCCTGGGGTCTACCTCTATATTTATGGAAACATTAATCCCTAGAATGAAAGAAGACTAAAGTTTTTGGAAGTAGAAGAGTTTATCAAACAAGCCAATAAAAAAGAGCCTGGCTATGTAGTTCACTGTATACCCAAGGAAAGATTAATCAAATGTTTTATAAATAGGTTTTTATAGAAGTCACTACATCACTATAATTTATTCAAAAGAAGAAATTTTGAAATTATGATTATTATTAAAGATTCAGGAGCTCTAAGTTTCAAAAATCAGAGCCAATCTACCAATTAATATAATTAATTTAGTCTGGAATTTTAGCCAATTCTATTATAGTAAAATTTAAATACAAATTTTCTATGGAGTGATAGAGGTATCACAAGACACACATTTAAGAAGCGATCTAAGTCGGGCTCAGTGGCTCGCGCCTTTGGGAGGCCTGTAATCCCGCGCCTTTGGGAGGCTGAGGTGAGTGGATTGCCTGAGCCCGTGGGTTCGAGACCCGCCTGGGCAAGCAAGACCTCATCTCTACAATAAAATCAAAAAGTTAGCCGGGCGTGGTAGCACGCGCCTGTAGTTCCAGCTACTTGGAAGGCTGAGGCGGAAGGATCGCCG
>CAUYQG010185830.1:0-18625 GCA_963574415.1 Tarsius wallacei
AGTAAAGCAAAAAATTGGTTAGGTGTGGTGGTGCACACCTGTGGTTCCAGCTACTTGGAAGGCTGAGGAGGAAGGATCACCTGAGCCCTGCAGGTCAAGGCTGTGGTAGTTGTGAGCATGTCACTGTACTCCAGCCTGGAACACAGTGAGACTCTAACTCAAAAAAAAAAAAAATTAGCTGAGCATGGCAGCATGCCTATAGTCCCAGTTACTTAGGAGGCTGAAGTGAAAGGATTGCTTGAGTCCAGGAGGTTGAGGCTGTGATGAGCCTTGGTTGTGCCACTGCACTCAACCTGGGTGAGAGAGTGAGATACCGACTCAAAAAAAAAAAAAAGAAGAGGTGAGGACACAGAGGGGGAAAAGGCTGTTTAACAAACAACAAAGGCAGAGCTGGAAGAGACAGGAAGCATCTCCCCTGACGCTTCCAGAGGGAGCGCAGTCCTACAGATCTTGGACTGGTGACCTCTAGGACTGTGGAGAATGTTTCTACCGTTATAAGCTGCCAAGCTCGAGGTCATTTGGTTTTGGTCTTTGTGTTTTGAGTCAGGGTCTCACTCTGTCACCCAGGCTGGAGTGCAGTGGCACAATCACAGCTTACCACAGCCTCAACCTGGGCTCAGGCAATCCTTCTGCCTCAGCCTCCCAAATAGCTGGGACTACAGGCATGCGCTACCACGCCCAGATAATATTTTGATATTTTGTAGAGATGAGGGCTTGATATTTGCCCAGGCTGGTCTCGAACTCCTGGGCTCAAGTGATCCTCCCACCTCAGCCTCCCAAAGTGCTGGGATTACAGAAGTGGGTCACTGCACCTGGCTGTGGTCATTTGCCATGGGGGAAGACCTCAAAGGGACAGTGTGTGGGAGGTCTGATAGCCCGTGGACATCCTGTCTGGAGGACTGGTGCACACCCAGGACCAGGGCACTGTCCCCAGCTCCAGAGGAAGGTGTCCACAGCTCGGGTGGCTGAAAGGAAACCAAGCTCAGCTCCCCATTATACTGATGGTGCTGGCAACAGCCACGGTAGCCCAGTGACTGGGAACATCCACAGATGGCCTTGGTGGGCTCCCACACCCACAAGTTCACAAAGGAGGCCCCAGAGCAGAGGTGACGTGGGGGAAGAGAGGGGAGGGGCAGAGTGGAGAAGCGGGGAGAGCTGACACTTACTCCAGCAGCCGCTGGTGGTTGAGCTCGTGGGAGGGAGGCAGCCGGCAGCAGCTGAACGTGACCACGCATCTTCCAAAGCGGTCTTCGCCTGGAGGACAGACACAGGGTGAGTTCTGTGTACCTTCTGGAAGAGCCCCAGGCACTTAGCACTCAGTCTCCCTGCCAGTCCCACTAGGGCTGGAGGCACAGGTGGCCAGCAGGCCACAGAGGCAACCCTTGCTGCATGAGCATCCAAGACACACTGCTTTACGTACATTGCCCAAGTTCATCTTCATGGCCAGTCTGCATGCTGGAAATAATGACCCCATTACAGTGGAAAGCTGAGGTCATGCAGGGCTAAGTAACCGGTACAAAGCCACACAGCTGGTAGAAGGCACCGAGAACTTAAGCCTGGACACAACTGACTTCAAAGCCAATATCTGACTGCTCTGCCTGCCCTACCTGGACCCTCTCTAGGACTCTGGGCCCTGGGGAGGCCGGGGTGACCTGGGGCCAGTGGCTTCTGGCATGCCTTCATGTTGGAGGAACAGGAGCCCTCCTGGGAGTGCCAGTACCCAGTCCTGTCTCCCATCATGGCCCAGGCCACCCTATGCTGTGACCGTCTCTTGACGCATCTGTGCCTACTGTATGCAGGAGACTGGGGAGAGGGGTACCCCTTGAAGTCTGGGACTGGGCCCCATCATCTGAGTCCCCAGAACCCAGACTCAAAGCCAAGCCTGCAGCAGGCATTCAGTGAGATAAAATAGAACATCCACTTTCCAGATGTAAGGACTGCTCCCTCCTTTCCTGTCCCCTACCTGCCCTGCCCCGCTCACAGCCAGAATGGTCAGGAGACACTTTGGCCCAGATCCTTCACCCCCCCTTTGCCCAGGGCCCTGAGAGAGGGTCTCCCATGTGTAGGACACCCTTGGGAAGACTCCGTGACCAAAGCTCTGGATCTCAGCACTTATTTCATAACCATGGCTGGGGACATCGGGAAGGACAGCACTGGCACCCACACCTTTGCTCTTCCAGTTGGACATACAGGACGCAGGTGACAGAAACCTGCAACATGAGCCAAGAATAAAAACAGGCACAGAGAGAGGAGCATGGGTCCCACTTCGAGGATCTACCCAAAGGAACAGAGGTCGTTATGTAAAAAAGGCATCCGTGCCCGCATGCTCATCATGGCACAATTCACAATCACAAAGACGCAGGATCAACCTAAATGCCCATTAGTCGATCTGTGGATAATGAAAACGTGGTGTATATACATCATGGAATACTATTCAGCTGTAAAAAGAACGAAATAATGTCCTTTGCAGCAACTTGGATGGAACTGGAGAACGTCACCCTAAGTGAATAACTCAGGAACAGAAAACCAGACACCGCCTGTTCTCACAGATAAGTGGGAGCTAAACTGAGGCTCTGCAAAGGCACAGGGAATGGATACCGGAGACTTAGGGGAGCGGGGAGGGGGTGGAGGGCGGAGAAATCACCTGTTGGGTCCAGTGTGTGCAGGTGGGGGTGGTGGGTACTCTTAAAACGCAGACCAAAACCTATTTATACCCCCCAAAGATATTGAAATTACAGAGAGAGAGAGAGAGAGAGAGAGAGAGAGAGAGAGAGAGAGAGAGAGAGAGACATATTGCTCAGCTACAATGAACTGTACCTCATTTGCATCCTGATTCAAATAAAGAAGCTGAAAATATTTTTAAAAGGGGGAAAAGGAGCATGGGGGAAGGGAGCCCAAGCTCACAAAGGAGGAGGGTGGGGAACGCCCATCCCTTCCACCACTGGCCCCCACAGCCTCCCCTGAGCTTCCTGGAACCCTCATTTCCTAACAGGTATCCTCCTGCCCAGCTATTCCCTCCACGTGGAACATTCCCCCTTCTCCCCGACTCCACACTGGTCCTCTCTCAAGCCCAGCACTGCTTCAGACCCGGACCAAAGCACCCGGACCCCAGCGTGGAAGCTGTCACCGCCTCCCGCCCCAGGTCTACAGCACCTGCCAGCACCTGCCGGTCTGTGGACATGCTGATGAGTACAGGTTGCCCACGGGAGCAGACACCCAGCCGGGGCGGCAGGGCCTGAGGCTCCAGGCCCAGCACCCACACAGAGCACACGTCCAAGGCACTTGGGCTAGCCACTGAGAGGGCTGCTAAAAGGGGCCAAGGGGCTTCTGTGAGGGTCTTGTCTCCCAGGAAGCCCTGAGGCACCCAGGGTGGGTCTGGGAAGGAGCAAGGTCAGGCCCTTCTGCCCAGCCCTCAGCCCTCACTATACCTGGCATTTAAATGTAAATGAACTTGGCCGTGGCTCAGGCCGGTAATCCCAGCACTTTGAGAGGTGGAGGCCAGAGGATTGCCTGAGCCTAGGGGTATGAGACCAGTCTGGGAAACTTGGCAAGACCTCGTCTCTACAATAAATCAAAAAATTGGCCAGGCGTGGTGGCACACGCCTGTGGTTCCAGCTACTTGGAAGGATCCCCTGAGCCCAACAAGTGGAAGTTGCAGTGGCCGTGAGTGTGCCACTGCACTCCAGCCTGGGCAACAGAGATTCCAACTCAGAAAATAAAAATAAACAAAATACATACATACATACATGAATGGAAATGAACTTGAATGAGATTAAAATGTCAGCCCCTCAGTGGCACTAGCCACGTTTCAGGTGTTCAGCAGTCACACGTGATGAGAGGGGACTGTACCAGACAATACCGTTTTGCAACGTATTGATCATACAGAAAGTTCTACTGGGTGGTGCTGACCTTGAGGGTGGAGATGAGGGCATGGACCTCAGGGAAGGGAACACAGGGTAGCTCAGCCTGCCTTGAACTTGGGGTAGTGAGTCGAAGAGTGTCCCACCCCCAAAAAACTCCTGCCAACATGGAACCCCAGAATGTGATCTTACTTGGAAATAAGGTTACTGCAGATCTAATTAGCTAAGGATCAAGATAATATCCTGGATTTAGCGTAGGCTTTAAATCCAACGACTAATGTCTTTATAAGAGACAGGAGGGGGGTCAGGGTACTGGTTCATGTCTGTAATACCAGCACTTCAGAAAGTCAAAGCAGGAGGACTGCTTGCACCCAGGAGTTAAAGACTAGCCTGAGCAACATAGCAAGACCTCATGTCTACAAAAAAATTACAAAATTAATCAGGCATGGTGGCATGCTCCTGCTGTCCCAGCTACTTGGAGGCTGAGGAGGGAGGATTGCTTAAGCCCAGGAGTTAGAGGCTGTGGTGAGCTGTGATCATGCCACTGCACTCCAGCCTGGTCAACAGAGTGAGACCCCAACTCAGAAAAAAGAGAAGACGGAGAGGGAGACTTGAGACTCAGCCAAGTGGCAAAGGAGGCAGAGACTGGAGTGATGCAGCCACAAGCCAAGGGACACCAAGGATCGCCAGCAGTCTTCAGAAGCTGAAGGAGGAGCCTAAAACGGTTCCGCCCTTGGAGGCAGCTTCTTGAAGGATCCAACTCTGCTGACACCTCGCTTTCCAGAACTGTACAGGAATAAACGTCTCTTGTTTGTGGCACTTTGACGTAGCAGCCACGGGAGACAAACACACCTGGATGAGGGCTCCACGCTGCCCACCTGGGTGCCAGCAGGTCTACACAGGTGCAGGTGCCAAGACCCAGCCAGGAGTCATCCATGTGTGTCAAGACTCAGGGTCCCGAGTCCTGGCCAAATGCCACCGTCCTTGGAGAAAGCCCCAGCTGCTCCCACTGCACTGGGAGTCCCTGCCCTCCTCTGCCCCTTGCCTGCATGCCACATTCCACTGCCCAGGGGTTTTCCAGCTCTCTCGGCCACCTCCTCTGCCTCCCATCTCCACCCATGTGACCCATGAGGTCCACTAGGCAGCCTCCCATGCCCTCCACCTAACTCTAGCCATGCTCGATCTCAGCTTAATACCACTTGCTCAGAGGCTCCTGCCTTCACGCCCTCCACCCGGCCTCCCTGGACTTAGGGCCTTTGTCCTGCTGGCGCCTACACCCGTGGCTCAAATGATGCCCAATAATCACTGACTGACAGAAGGACTGGTTCTAGAAAGATGATCAGAACCTGAAGAAAAGAAGGGCATTCCCCCAGCAGTGAACACGACTTGAAGCTCACTTTGTCGTAAAGAAGACTATAGGCTGGGTGCAGTGGTGCATGCTTGTAATCCTACCACTCTGAGAGGCTGAGACAGGAGGACAACTTGAGGCCAAGAGTTCGAGACCAACCTGGGCAACATAGCAAGACTCTGTTTCTACAAAATATCAAAAAATTAGCCAGGTGTGGTGGCATATGCCTGTACTCCCAGTTACTTGGGAGGCTGAGCATGGAGGATGGCTTGAGCTCAGGAGGTCAGGCTGCAGTGAACTATGACTGTGCCACTGTATTCCAGCCTGGGCAACGGAGCAAGACTCTCTTTAAAAAAAAAAAAAAAGACGTCTTACATCTGTTCTCAGAGTGTCACTGCAATGAGAAGGGATGATAGCAGGGCTTCCTCAGTCCCTCAGCTCTGAAAGGTTATGAATCAGGATTATACACTCGAGGTCAGGTGCAGTGGCTCACGCCTGTAATCCCAGTACTTTGGGAGGTGGAGATTGAGAGGATTGCCTGAGCCCAGGAGTTCGAGACCAGCCTGGGCAACTTGAGAAGACCTCATCTCTAGAATAAATAAAAATATTAGCTGGGCATGGTGGCACCTGCCTGTAGTTCCAGTTACTTAGAAGGCTGAGGTGGAAGGATCACCTGAGCCCAGGAGATAGAGGCTACAGTGGCCATAAGCATACCACTGCACTCCAGCCTGAGTGAGACCTTGACTTGAAAAAAAAAAAAAGACTGCACATAGAGACTCTGACTTGGAAAAAAAAAAGATTGCACATATGCACCCACCTAAACACACACACACACATAAACATAAGCACATACCACACACACACATCCAGGGTGTGAGCCCTGTGATGTCTGGTCCCTCCCCCTGCTGGCTGCCTAGTCAGGAGAACTGTTTTTCATTTAGGACACGCATCTGATTCTTCCTGGGAGCCTGGAAGCCACTCTGATGTTTAGAATTCTAGAGTAATTTCACAGTTTCCAAATACAGCATCTTTTCATTTCACAGGTTTCTTAAGAATTCTGCTCATGCTTTCTGTACGTTTAGAAAGCTCCTGTTTGAAAGGATTGCACTTGAACCCACACTTTCATTTGCTTCCTTGCCAAGTGGGAGTTTTTAGGCACAAAACCTTCAATGGCTATGCCTGAAGGTATGGTGTTTTCCAGACACTGTTTCTACCATCTTGGCAGCTAAGGTGCCATGACTAATCTTTTTTTTTTTTTTTTTTTTTTGGTAAAGACAGGCTGTCACTATGTTGCCCAGGCTGTTCTCAAACTCCTGGCCTCAAGCAATTCTCCGGCCTTGGCCTCCCAAAGTCCTGGGATTACAAGTGTGAGCCATCGCGCCCGGCCCCATGACCAACCTTGAGCCTGTGCTCTCCTCCTGTGGGACAAAAGGGAGAACAACTTTGTTTCTAAAATTATGAATCATGTATACGGCCAATGAAGAGAGAGGAATCAAACGCCACTAGGGCTGAAAGAGCACGTTCACATCAGTATCAAAAGGTCAAAAGTACCAAGAGTATTGTCACCTCTGTTACAGTCCCAGTGCAAGAGTCTTGGGCAATGTGCTAAGTAATCCGACCAACAGAAGGTTGGTCAACAAGCATTTGTGCACTCAGCTTTGGAGAGAAATGACAAGACATGGCCCAGTAGGGTCCGGGGAAGGACCACGGCAGGGGGAGGAAGGGGTCTCTGACCAGCCCTGCAAGCACCTCTCCGAGAACCAGTGGGAGCCCGGGCAGCCACTTCTATATCTGCAGTGACTTTTACCTGGGATTAGACCACACTTCACAGGTTGAGGGCACCGTCCCCGCAAGGCCACCCCTACTTCAGAGGCCAGGCCACCCATACTTCTGATCAGCTGGCTACAAACCTAGAGGTTCCCATGACCCCTCATGTTTGATAATTTGCTAGACTGACTCACAGCCCTCAGGAAAGCACTACTCTTACAACTACAGTTGTACTGTAAAGCACACAACTCAGGAGATACGTGAAAAGGTGCCCAGGGTGGGGTCAGTGAGGACCCCAGCCACAGAGCTCCTGTGGCCTCTCCCGTGGAGTTAGGTGCTTCTAGTCTGTCAACAAGCATCACCACCTGGGGGGTGCAACTGAGCCTTGGGAAAACCCAGTTTCCACCAGGGTTTCATCTCATCTTTGTGATTGATTAGTCCTTGGCCCCTGATGGAGCTCAGATGCCAGTCTTCTCCTCCCTGGAGGTCTCAAAGTCCCACCCCTCTACTCACAGAGCAGGTCTTACCAGCAACTCCCTCCCCACCCCCAACCATGAATAACAAAAATACTCCTATCACTTGGGAAATTCCAAGGAACTGAGGACATGGGCCAGTCAAATTCTTTATCATACAGCATCACACAAGCCTGTCTTCCTGGCACCTCGCCCACAGTTGGCTATAGCAGAGGAGACACCTGGCCCAGGACACAGGGAGGCCAATCCCCAGCAGGCTGGGGAAGATGCAGCAGAAGCCAGGGGCGTTGGGGTGGGTAGTGGCTTTGCTGCTTTGGCTTCGGGCCCTTCCCAGGACACTTGGTCAGCTGAGGAACAGCAAGGGGTGCTCAGAGGTCTGGGTGAGCAGCGGGAGACCACGGCAGGAGGGAGGATCAAGGTCACCCAGTTAAGACCTGACCTTGTCCTGTAGCCTGTAGCCATGGAAGTGGTAAGGAGGGGAAGGGGAAAAATTCCATGGGTCCATTGGAAGTCCCTCTGGCTGCTGGGGGGCTGACGCAAGGCCTCCTGAGTAGAGGCTGCAGAGATAGAAAGGGGTGTAGACCCCAGGGACAGCGGCAGGACCATTTACAGGGGAGGAGACACAAGAGGAGAAGCCAGCCTGTGCAGGTGTGGATGGGCTCAGGGGAGGGCACTAGGTGGGGCTGGGGGAAGGACTGGGGTATGCCTGGGGTGGATGAGGGGCCAGGCCAGGTTGGGACCAGGCCTGGGGGGGTCCCAGACGTGTCCTGTGAGGCCTGGTGGGAGGATGTGGGTGAGAGCCGGTGCCCAAGACAGTTACCTGTGGATGTTCCCCAGGCCTCAGTGTCCTCCTCCCACCTACAGGCCACCCCACACCAGGAGGCTCCCTCACCTCCTCCCTCCCCTTGTTCCCAGGTGGTGTAGCGGGGAGGGTCCATGGTCTGTTAGCAGACATTGAATCTACTGCAGATGAGAGGGCTTTGTGCTGCTCAGGGAGGGGGACACACAGCTCTGGTCAGCTTGCCCAGAGACTGGAGCAGGGATGTGGGGACAAGGGCAGGACAGGCAGGTAAGGATGAACTCCCACCTGAGCACCCTGGACTACTGAGCTATGCTTATAGTCCAGGATAGGGTGCCAGCAATAGGGTGTGAGGAGCCCAAACCTGCTTGGAGTCCCAGCCATGAGCCCCTCTCACCTGGCCACCTGCAGACGAAGATTAGAGGGTCCCCCGGCAGAGCACAGCATGTGCAAAGGCACTGGGGTGGGAATGTGGAGCTGGGACAGGAGCCCGGAGCCCATGCTGAGTGAGCATGCTTCCCGTGAGCACCCTGCTTGCAAAAAGCACTGACTCATTCACTCATTCATTTGATAAACACTTAGTGAACACCTACTGTTTGCAGGCCGCATGGTCTTGCACAATACTGAGCTGGGAAGGTGAGCAACTACTGAGGACCTTTTAATTTCTCCCGATCAAATGGGCAACTAACTGTCATTTTCTTTTCATTATCAACAGATTTCAACAGGTTTATCCTTCCAAACAAACCTCACAGCTTTATCTGGCTGTAACAAACCCCTAAGAAGCTCACAGCAAGTGCAGGGGCGGAGCAGCTGGGTCCCTTCCACTATTCTCTCTAGGGCTGATGCTTCTGAAAATGTCCACATAAAAAGTTAAAAAGGAGGGAGGCGGAGAGAAGGAATAAAGGGCTTGGTGCCCTCCAGGGCGGACTCTCTCCCCTACTCCCCAGCCCAGAGCACAGCCCAGAGCCAGCGTCTGGGGTCACCTGAGACACGGAGACAATAATAAAACTGACATGGGGGAGTTACAGGAAGGATGAAATCAATAACTTGAATAAAGTCTCGGCTTAGCATCGGCCCACAGCAAATGCTCAATAATTTTGAGAGCTGTCACCTCATGCCAGGAGGGATGCTGGGTGCTTCTAGGAGTGCTGTGTCCCATCTTATTTACAGGTGAGGAGTGCTGTGTCCCATCTCCGTACAGGTGAGGAAACTAAGGCCAGGGCCAAGTGAGCATCAGGGAGGATTTGCGCTGGCAACTGTTTGAGGTTGACCCCCAGCCTGGCCTCTACAGCTCCTCCAGCCTACGTGTGCCCCACATACAGGCCGGCCTTCCATGCACCCTCGGCCGCCTGGACATGGCCTCCACCCAAACAGCCGCCGTGAGAAATCCTCATGTGAGAAATCCTCATTGTCAACCTTCCCCCCCACTGGGCTGTCACTGCCATGCGTGTGCTAACACCATCAGTCAATATGAGTAAATGCCCCTCCGCCATTCTCCGGGAACACAGGCCGCCGTCTCGAAAACAGACTTCAACATGATATAATATGAAAGGAAATGAAAACTATCAGTAAAATGCAAATTCTGCATGGCATCGGATTAATTCACGACCCCGGTTTCTCCCCGTGCTGCTTACAGCACAACATCATTCACCAGCTCTGCAACGGGAGAAGCCCCGTTTATGCATAAAGAACCGATTCCCAGAGCCGTTCCCCACAGGCCGCTCTGGGCGATTCATCATCCTCTCCCAGCGAAGGACGATTAAAACGCACAATAAAGGCAGCCGCAATCCATCGGGAGGGGTTCGAGCTGTCTGTTTTGGTTTTTGTTTGAAGATTGCTAGCCGTTTTTGCAAAGCGGAAGGAGATTTGATGACTGCTTTTGGTCTGTGTCCTGCAGCAAAGCCCAGCTGGCATCTAAATGGATTGTGTAGAAAGATCTGGATGTGAAGACGGGAGACATGGGTCATCTGGCAGGACCGGATTCGACACGTCCAGTTCTTTCTCTCCTACACCACTGCCGGCCCCCCTCCATGTCTGAGGTTCCGCCTCCCATCTCCTCTGGTCCTTGGATCTGGAACCTCCCATCCTCCCACCCTGCTTCCCACCACCTGACTGATCACCACTCTGAGGTCCCAGCCACAGCCCCAGCCCCAGCCAGGAGCTTCAGACCCCGAAGCACACGCTTAGAGACCCCACAGTGACCACTTTGTAAAACACCAGTCAACTTTATTTACAAAACACTATTCTGGCTGGTCATGGTGGCTCATGCCTGTAATCCTAGCACTTTGAGAGGCCGAGGCAGGCGGATTGCTTGAGCCCAGAAGTTCGAAACCAGCCTAGGCCACACAGTGAGACCTCATCTCTAAAAAAAGATAAACAATTTAGCCAGGTGTGCTGGTGCATGCCTGTAGTCCAGTTACTCAGGGAGAGGAGATGGAAGGATCACCTGAGCCCAGGAGGTTGAGGCTGTAGTGAGCTGTGATCGTGACACTGCACTCCAGCCTGGGTGGCAGAGTGAGACCCTGACTCAGATAAATACATACATACATAAAGAAGTTTCACGCTCATCATTTTCTCTACCCCTTAGCGATGGATTCCTCCAGATGGGAATGTTTAGATTTTTCTTCTTGCAGTTCTTTGACTCTAAGATCAATTCCACCATGTGGACGTGCTCCGGCTTCATTTTCCTCCCGTCACCTCCACTCTTGTCATTCCTGATGACTTCCAGTAAGATCAGGGTCTTTTTAGGATGGCCTGAGGTCATCAGATGCTCTTCTGGAGGATTACACTTCCCAAGAAGCTGTTTTTTTTGTTTTTTGGGTTTTTTTGAGTTGGTGTCTCACTCTGTTGCTCAAGCTAAAGTACAGTGGCACACTCACAGCCTCGACCTGCCAGGCTCAGGCGATCCTTCCACCTCAGCCTTCCAAGTAGCTGGAACCACAGGTGCACACCCACGCCCAGCTAATTTTTTTTTTAAATATAGTGTAGAGATGAGGACTCGCCAAGTTGCCCAGGCTGGTCTTGAACCCCTGGAGTCAGGCAATACTCTTGCCTCCGTCTCTCAAAGTGCCGGGATTATAGGAGTGGGCCACTGCGCCCAGCTAGAAGCTGGTTTTTTAATGAACAAAGAAGACCCTACCCCAAAACGAGAAAACAATCTAGAACCCACAGATTGCTGTCCGTGCCATCAGCTCCAGAGGAAGCCTGCAGCACTGAGGACCTGTCAAGTATTCGCCTGTGACAAGTTCACACACTATCTCTGGGAGGAGCCTGGCACACAACCCCGGCACAGCCCAGAGTCCCTGAATGACACCAAAGGACCCACAACAAACTGCAGAGACATCCCACAGCATCCTGCCAGAAGTGAGCCCTGCCCGGTCCCAGGGTACCCACCAGTGGAGCAGGGAGCCATGTTTAAGAAGATGACGGCATATCCCAGGGTTCCCTCTTCTCTTAAAATTTTCCTCCTGCACCCTGGAAGCCTTTGTTACAAAGGCTCCCTGCTTCCCGGTTGTTGGTTTCAGCTAGGCCACCAGCTTATCGTTCCAAAAACATCTGGCAAATGCATCCCTCCTCCCCATTCCATGGCCACAACATTAACTCCAACCTCCATTCTTGCTCTCATCAGCCTCCCTGACTCCAGGAGCTGCCATCTCATTCTCTACCCTACGGCAAGAAGGAGACTTCTAAATCATAAATCTACAATATCAGTCCTCCGTCTAAACCCTCTCGACCAAGAGCCAAATCCTCAGTGGACCTACAAGGCTTTGAGAATGTGGTTCCTGCCATGTGGCCATCTCTTAATAAAAGTTTTGTTTGTCTTTTTTTTTTAAGAAAAAGCCCAATGATAAGCTGTTAATAGGAAATGTACTTCATGTGAAGAGACTCAGTCGAGCTGAAAGTAAAAGGATGAATGAGGCGTTCCTGGCCATACTAACATCAGAAAAATCAGTCTTTCAGACGAGGAGTATTACCAGACATAAGGAATGCCATTTAATAATGATAAAAAGGGCCAGGCAAGGTAGCTCATGCCTGCAATCCCAGCACTTTGGGAATCTGAGACAGGAGGATTACCTGAACCCAGGAATTGGAGATAAGCCTGGCAATATAGCGAGACCTCGTCACTATGAAAATAATCAGAAAATCAGCCAGATGTGGTGGTACACACCTGTAGTGCCAGCTGCTAGGAAGGCTGAGGCGGAAGGATCACCTGAGCCCAGGAGGTTGAGGCTGTGGTGAGCTAATTGTGCCACTGCACTCTGGCCTAGGTGATAGAGCGAGAGCCCAACTCCAAAACAATAATAACAATAATAATGATAAAACTAAAGGAAGAAATTTGCAAAGTCCAATTTTGGGAACTTTGAACCCTCCTTCTCCTAACTGATAGTAGACAAATATTACTAAGGATGTAGAAGATTTGAACACGACTTAATTATTAATCAACTTAACCTAACTGAAATATTTAGAACATTCTATCCCACAATATATAACATACATTATTTTCAAGTCACAAGGAGAGAGAGATCATATGCAAAGGTTACTGGTTCTCAAACTTTTAGGTTTGAGAACCCATCAACATTCTTATTACTGGCCAGGCACAGTGGCTCACGCCTGGAATCCCAGCACTTTGGGAGGTTGAGGCAGGAGGAATGCTTGAGCCCTGGAGTTTGAGACCAGCCTGGATAACATAGTGAGAACTCATTTCTACAATCAAAAAATTAGCCAGGCATGGTGGCACGTGCCTGTAGTCCCAGCTACTCAGGAGGCTGAGGTAGATGGATCATTTGAGCCCAGGAGTTCGAGGTTGCAGTGAGCCATGATCATGTCACTGCACTCCAGCCTGGGTGACAGAGTGAGACCCCAACTCAAAAAAAAAGAATACCCTTACTATTAAGGCTAATTAAGGTTATTACTAATAACTTCGAAGAACTTTTTAAAAAATGTGATCAGGCACGGTGGCTCATGCCTGTAATCTTAGCACTTTGGGAGGCAGAGGCAAGAGGATTGTCTGAGTTCAGGGGTTCGAAAGCAGCCTGAGCAACTTGGCGAGACCTTGTCTTTACAATAAATCAAAAAATTAGCCAGCCATGGTGGTGTGCGCCTGTGGTTCCAGCTATTTGGAAGGCTGAGGCGGAAGTATCACTTGAGCCCAGTAGGTCAAGGCTGCCGTGGCCATAAGCATGACACTGCACTCCAGCCTGGGCAACAGAGTGAGACTCCCACTCAAAAACAAAAAAAAAGGGTCGTATCTATATATATTTATCATAATAGGAAACTAAGAAAATTAAAAAATATTTATTCATTAAAAAGAATAATGAGGCTGAGCACAGTGGCTCACACCTATAATCCTGGCACTTTGGGAGGCAAAGGTGAGAGGATTGCCTGAGCCCGCAGGTTCGAGACCAACCTACGCAACTTGGTGAGACCTCATCTCTACAATAAACTAAAAATTAGCTGGCCATGGTGGCCTGTGCTTGTAGTTCCAGCTACTTGAAAGGCTAAGGAAGAGGGATCACCTGAGCCCAGCAGGTCGAGGCTGTGGTGGCCGGAAGCATGCCACTGCCCTCCAGCCTGGGTGACAGAGTGAGACTCCAACTCAAAAAAAAATAAAAATAGAAATAAAAAAATAAAAAGGAATAATGAGCCTATTGCATGTCAACATAAAGAACACGTGTTATGTCTTATGAAAAGTAGCTATATTTCTGGCCTTCCTTTTCTTTTGTTGTTTTTTTGTTTTGTTTTTTTGAATTGGAGTCTCACTGTCGCCGAGGCTGGAGTACAGTGGCATGCTGATGGCCACCGCAGCCTCGACCTACTGGGCTCAGGCGATCCATCCGCCTCAGCCTTCCAAGTAGCTGGAATTACAGGTACACGCCACCATGCCCGGATACTTTTTTTGATTTATTATAGAGATGAGGTCTCACCAAGTTGCCCAGGCTGGTCTTGAACCCGTGGGTTCAGGCAATCCTCTCACCTCGGCCTCCCAAAGTGCTGGGATTATAGGCATGAGCCACTGTGCCCAGCCTCTGGCCTTCCTTTTGTGGGCACTGGTCTGCAACCCGTGTTCCCTGCATTTAGTCTAGCATGCCTCCCACCTAAATCTTAAGTTTTTTAAAAAAGGCATTTGGGGTTTCCAATGACTGAGTGCCCACCAAACCCTTGCCCTCCCACCAGCCCTCCCATGTATGGCATACACTAAAGTATTTACTATCACGCTTTCTGGGGCTTTCAGCTGTGTCTCTTTCTGTCCATTACCTTGACACGATTCCAGGCTCCTCAGAGGTGACAGCCAACGGCTATGGAGCCCGGCGCAGGGACACAGGGGGAGGGTTCATGTCCCCACATGTGAGGTGCAGGCTGCATGGCCTGGTCCTCAGGCTTCAACTAACATGATGCACTGTGTCCTCCCCTGACTGACTGCTGGGCCTGGGGTCACTTGTCTCCTGCATGTTTGCAGATGTCTGTTGTTTTGGATGAGTTGTAACCCAACAGTGCCTTTAAAGAATCAAACAAACCTGGCAGGACGCTGCCCGGGGCTTCTCTGAGCACGTGGGCAGTGCACTGACAAGTGTGTAGTTGCATTCTCAAAACTGCCAGGCACTCTTGTTCAGAGGCAGTTTCCGTTCTGTGGGCACAGATGCAGTGAGGCAGCCCTGACGTGCTAACTCCATCCCACAGTGCCCAGAAGAAGGCTGGCACTGTCCATGATCCTGGGGACCTACCTGCCACCTGCAGGATGCCATGTCTGGCTACGTCGTAGAATGGATGACTCGTGCTCAGCGTAGCGTCCTGGGCAGCCATGGGTACCGCCGAAGGCCTTCTTACTGTACCCAGCACGGCAGCTGCCTCCTCGTCTCTCTGCAGCTCTAGGGCAGACAACGTGGATTCAAAGAAGTCAGTGTATTCCCGAGTAAGGAGGGAAGTTAGGGAGCCTCCCGGAGTCCTTACATAGGATAGTCACCCCATCTCTGCTGCATGCCCACTATGCACCCGGCCTCAATCATGCACCTACTTGCACCCAACTCAGCTGTACACCCACTATGCACCCACTATGTGCCCACCCAGTGTGCAGCACAATGAAGGGAAGAAAATGAGACCCAGGGGTTGAATACTACCCCACTCTGACAGGGATAGAAACTAAGGTTCAGAGAGGGAGAGTGATTTGCCCAAGCTACACACAAATTTGCTCACACAGCTAACTGGAGCCAACCTCCAGCTCCAAATTTCAACCCAGGCCCTCCTTGGAAGATGCTGACACTGGCAGCTGGCAGGAAGCCAATGCTGCCAAAGGCCCCAGGGTGGGCTGAGGCTGGAGGCAGAAACGGGGTCGCTGCCATAGGAGGTGGGAGGAAAGAGCTATTTTCCCAGGCTTCACTTTTGTAGGAGAGGTCCCCTCATGCACAAGTCAAGGCTCTTACAGAAATGTCTTCAGCTGGAAAAAGAACAGGAACTTTGAATCTCAAGGTTAGAGTAGACTTCAGCCCCCAGATGTGGTGTGTTGAATCCCTCCAAAATCCACGTCTACCTGGAACCTCAGAATGTGGCCTTCATTGGAAACAGGGACTTGATGTAATTAGCTAAGATGAGGTCATGCTGGAATGGGGCAGGTCCTAGATCCAACGACTGGTGTATTTCCAAGAGGAGGAACACAAGGGGAAGGCCGGTGAGCACAGAGGCAGAGGCTGCAGAGATACTCCCAACAGCCAAGTGTTTCTGGAGCCCCCAGAAGCTAGAAGTGGCAGCAAAGATCCTCCCCTGGGACCTTCCGAGGAAGTACAACTCTGTGGCCTGGACTTTGGACTTCTGGCCTCCAGAACTGTGAAAAAGTAACTTCCTATTGTTTCAGGCCACCAATTTCTGGTTAGTTTGGCAGCCCTGGGAGACTGACACACAGCCAGTCACTCCAGAATCAGATTACTCTGACTGCTTTTTTCACTGGCTATTTTTAATCTGAAGCTGGCTGCATCCCCAGATGTGGAACCCGCGGATGCAGAGGGCCCAGAGCATTTGCAGATGTCCTTGTGAGAAATGGGCAGAGGGTCCAAGTCAGAGAAGGAGGAGTGACAATGGAGATGGAAAGATGTTCGGTGGCTGCAGGTAGGATGGGTCCTGGCAAAGGGGAGGAAACAGTCTTCCCGGAGCCTCCAGAGGGAGCACAGCCACGCACATCTTGACCTCAGCCTCAGGGAACATACAAAAAGGTAAGATAAACCTGTTGTGCTGTTTTATAATCTCAGCACTTTGGAAGGCTGAGATGGGAGGATTGCTTGGGGCCTGGAGTTCAAGACCAGGCTGGGCAACATAGGTGAGACTCTATCTCTACAAATAAATAAATAAAATTAGCTAGGTATGCTGGCATGCACCTGTAGTCCCAGCTACTTGGGAGACTAAGGCAGAAGAATCACCTGAGCCCAGAAGGATGAGGCTGCAGTGAGCCATGACCATGCCACTGCACTCCAGCCTGGGTGACAGAGTGAGACCCCAACTCAAGACAAAACAAAACAAAACCTTTGTACTGTTTTCAGTCACATAGTGCCAGTCCTTGAAGATGCATGTTCTTGAGGGTAAGGGTGAAACAGAGGTATGAAGAGGAAAGAGAGAGCCTCTCTCAAACTTTCCCAAAGGGAATTCCAGGTGGAGCAGAGGCTATGAGGTTGCAGCAGGGAGGACAGGTGGCTAAAGAGAGTCCCAGAGGAGACAAGGGCAGGAGGCAAGGGAGGCTGGCAGTTCCCTGAGGGTGACAGAGCCACTGGGCATCCTGAGTAGGGGGTGGCTGCTCTGTCCAACTTGAGCCTTCCTGGATCTCTCTGGCTGCTGGAGCGCAGGTGACAGAGCCAGGGGAGCAGGAGACCTGCGAGGGGTGTACTCTTCCTGGACAAGCCCCAGGGTGTGGGTCTGGCTGGCCATGTCAGCATCAGGTGGCAGTGGAGGCAAACAGCTGGTCCTGCCTCGGAGCCAAGGGCTGTGAGGCCTCCCCAGGAGCCGCGTCCATGCTGACAGCCTGAGGATGGATGGGTGCCAAATATTCGCACATCGAGGGGGTAAGGAATGTCGTGCTCCAGGGAGGGGAAGAGTCCCGTTGTGGGTGGGGAGAGGTCAAAGGCCAGTGTGTGGGGACCAGGGGAGGGCTGGGGGCCAGGTCAGGCCAGACCATGGGGCCTCAAACCACAGTGACCCCAGGAGGCCTTATCCAGGGACCCCAGGAGGCTCCTGGGATGGCTGGGCAAAGATGGAGGTGGGGGTGGCCTGGCCCAGAGAGGGAGGGGAGCATGCAAGTCAGTCTGGAGCTGGGCCAGCTCACATCTGCTGAGGGCAGCCCGCCTGGAAGCCCGCCGTGGCCCCACACATCAGCCACTGGGACACCCGCATCATGGCTCCTGTGGAAGCACCCTAATGTTCACAGTGCTAGAGCACATGGAAAACAGGGGGCAGCTCCTCTGGGCGAAGCACAGGGTCACCAAATGGCCAGCAATTCCACTCCTAGGTGGACGCCCAAGAAAACCAGAAACGGGCATTCAAACTGAGACATGTACCCGCAGGTTCAGAGCAGCACCACTCACCATAACCGGAAGGTGGGAACGGTACCAGAATCCATCAGCGGATGAACAGACAAGCAAAGCGTGGTCCATCCATACAGTGGAAGAGTACCCAGTCATAAAGAAATGAAATTCTGGCACATGCCACAACCTGAAGGAACCTGATAACATGGTGTTCAGGGAAGGACGCCAGGCACACAAGAGCACATACTATATAATCCCATGGAAAGGAAACGTCCAGAACAAACGAATTCATAGACAGAAAATGGATTCGTGGTTGCCAGGGCTGGGGGAAGGAGGGAGGGGAGTGACTACCTTAATGGGCACGGGGTTTCCTATTGAGGTGATGAAAATGTTCTGGAACTAGAGAGGTAGCTGAACCCTGGCACTGTGCAGTACAGTGACAGTCACTTGGATTCAGTCCATTTTAAATGGACTGAATGCCATTGAATTGTGCCCTTTAAAATGGTTTAAAATGGTTAACTTAATATTATATAAATGTTACCTCAATTAAAAAACAAAAGGCCAGGCATAGTGGTTCACACCTGTAATCCCAGCACTTTGAAAGGTTGAGGTGGGCCAGGCTCGGTGGCTCAGCCTGTAATCCCGCGCTTTGGGAGGCTGAGGTGAGTGGACTGCCTGGGCTCGCGGATTCGAGACCCGCCTGGGCAATTTGGTGAGACCTCATCTCTACAATAAATGAAAAAAAAAATCAGCCGGGCGTAGTAGCACATGCCTGTAATTCCGGCTACTCAGAAGGCTGAGGAGGTAGGTTCGCCGGTGACAAGATGGTATTTTCTGAGGTGTGATGTAGAGTCAAATGTATTTATTTTTTTGTTACT
>CAUYQG010185832.1:0-32901 GCA_963574415.1 Tarsius wallacei
CTGGGCAGGTGAAACCTCATCTCTACAATAAATCAAAAAAATTAGCTGGGTGTGGTAGCTCGCGCCTGTAATTCCGGCTACTCAGAAGGCTGAGGCGGAAGGATCGCTGGAGCCCAGCAGGTCGAGGCTGCGGTGACCGGGTGCGGCCACTGCACTCCAGTCTGGGCGATCGTGTGGGACTCCAACTAAAAAAAAAAAAAAAAAAAAGCAGCAAAGAAATGATTTCTTAGCATTAATAATCATCCACTCCTCATTCCCTTCTCCCAACCCTTTATTCCCCAGTTCCCGGCCTAGTATTTTTAATGTGGGTAACTTCAGATTTTATGTTTGTTTCAGGCTCTGCAAATCACCCAAAGATGTCCTTCAATGAGCAGCAGTGCAAGCAGCCATGTGTGCCCCCTCCATGTCTTCAGAAGACCCAAGAGCAGTGCCAGGCAAAGGCTGAGGAGGTGTGCCTCCCCACATGCCAGGATCCCTGCCAAGAGAAGCGCCCAGTGCAAGCCCAGGAGGTATGCCTTCCTCAGTGTCAGGAGTTAAGCCAAGAAAACTGCCCACAGCAAGGCCAAGATCCATGCCCCCCTCCATGCCAAGACCAATGTCCACCTCAGTGTGCAGAGCCATGCCAGGAGCTATTCCAGACAAAATGTGTGGAGGTCTGCCCACAGAAAGTCCAGGAGAAGTGTTCAACCCCTGGCAAGGGAAAGTAGCTGCTCATACGCCATCTGGGGTCAAGAAGATGGCCAAAAGATGAAACCCCTACCCCAGCCCATGCCCCGGTGACCTCCTTCTGTGTGTGCCTCTGTGTGCAATGTACCTTCTTGCCTCCTGGCTTCCTCAGTATTCCAGGGCTTGGTCTGTATCTCTGAAGACAGTTCCCTCTGTATTTCATCAGCCACTGTGAATAAGTATTGCTCTCATCAATCTGATGGAAGGTCTCAAATGTAGGAATGGTGTGGTTATCAGGAGAGACCACAGAAGCCTACCCAGCTCCCCTGGGGCAAAAATTCACCAAGCCCTGGGTCTGTAACAGCCAAGGATACCTTCATTCATCTTCCAGAGTGCCAGGCTCTCATTTGAACCTCAGACTGAATTCTGATGGACTTCCCACTTATCACCACTACCTCGATGGGTGTTGAGAAGAAGACAGTGGTGTTATAAAAATTGAAAATTGGGTGATTTTGTCCCTGCATCCTAAAAAAGACAGCAATGATTGGACATTGAAATGTTGGTTGGGTTTTTAAGAGATGAACCAAAAGTATGTAAATGATTGGATCCAAACAACCAATAAGGAAAGTTGAGCTGGGATGTTTGGGGCCTTGTTTCTCTTTGTGATTTCTGCTGCGGGTGCATAATTTTCACCACACATGCTCTTTAGAGATGTGATCTGTGTCTGTGTGATGCAGGCCAGTCTGTTCTCCAGCTTTCTTGCCTTCTTCTCCCTGGTGAAGGTAAAATGCATAATAAAGCCGATCCTGACAGATATCTGACTTGATGTGTGATCTTTCCTCTCCATACCAAACCACCTGCTGTCCTCAAAATGATTGTCTTCTCCTTTGGGGGAATAATTTGGAGCAGGAATAAAAAATATACCTCTGACCTGGCATAGTTGTTCACACCTATGACCCCAGGAATTTGGGAGGCCGAGGCAGGAGGATCACTTGAGCCCAGGAGCTCGAGACCAGCCTGGGCAACATAAGGAGACATCGGCTCTACAAAAAAAAAAATCAAGATATTAGCCAAGCGTGGTGGTGAGCACTAAGTCCCAGCTACTCGTGAAGCTGAAGTGGAAGGATTGCCTGAGCCCAGAAGGTCAAGGCTGTGGTGCGTCATGATCACGCCATTACACTCCAGCCTGGGTCACAGAGTAAGACTCCAACACAAAAAATAAAACAATAAAAATAATCTCACAGGTTCATAAAGCAGTAGGGATGGGGGAGGCCCCCTGAAGGTCACCTGGACCACCCCATCCCACCTAAAACATATCATATCACCTATACATACACCATACACTTCACACATGAGAAGATCCAGCAAGCCACTGGGACTTGCTCACACTCAAAATCTCAGGTCCCAGGTTGTTGCCCCTACTGCTTCTTTCTTCTCTGATCCTTGTTTTCAGAGGAAAGGGCTGAAATGAAGAGGAGGAGAGTTGTATGGATGAGGGATCCCAAATTAATCCACGACACCTACATGACCAGCATCTGTGTCAAAAAGAAGGACCTTTGCAGGCCTCTAAGATGAACACAGGCCCAAAATGGTCTGTCCCGCCTTCTGGCTGGATTTGAGGAAAGCCAGGCAGCCTGGGTGAGCAGCCTTTTCTCTGCTGCCACTCCACCTGTGAGGAAACACAGGTTGCAGCCTCTGGAGTTTGGGAACAGGCCGAGGAGGTACGGGACTGACACGAAAGAACTTAAGGCTCCTCCCTACTCAGTGCCCCGAGGTCTGACCTCGATCCAGAAGAGGTCATGTCAAGGACCAGCCTCCTAAGGGGACAAGGGGACCCTTTCCTATTTCTCTGGCCCCCCTCCCTCCTCTATCCATGTGACGAGGAGGTGGAGGGTTCAGCTCCTCCCTGAAGGGTTCGTGGAGCCCAATGTCTCAGCTATTTTGCTGAACTGAGAGTCTTCCAGCACTGGGATTACCCCCGTCTTTCAATCTTAGAGATTTCCTAAGACAAGAGAGAACCAGAGAATAATTTGGAGGGAGATTTCAAGAGGCAACAGGGAGCCATCACCGAGTCTGCAGGTAGCATGAGCCAGGCCCAGAGCTCCATGCACACTCCCTAAAGGGGATCCTGACAGCAGCCCCAGATAGTTCCCACGCTGCCCCTTTGCTTAAGAACTTGTCTGGCCTCGCAAAGCCAGGACATCATGAAGTCTGCATTCTAGCCCAAGTCCCTCTAACTCCAGACTTCACTAGCATAAATGAAAGTGTTAGCCGGGCTTGGTGGCTCAGCCTGTAATCCCTCGCTTGGGGAGGCTGAGGTGAGTGGATTGCCTGAGCCCGCGGGTTTGAGACCCACCTGGGCAACTTGGCGAGACCTTATCTCTACAATAAATAAAAAAATTAGCTTGGCATGGTAGCGCGCACCTGTAGTTCCGGCTACTTGGAAGGCTGAGGCAGAAGGATCGCCGGAGCCCAGCAGGTAGAGGCTGCGGTGGCCGGGAGCGGCCACTGCACTCCAGTCTGGGCAAGAGTGAGACTCCAACTCAAAAAAAAAAAGAAAGTGCTGTGGCCCACAGAAAATATTTCCAGAAGCTGTCTTCTCGTTCATTCATTCATTTGCCCACCTAACAAGTGTTCCTTGACCACTTACCAGATACCAGACACCATGGCAGGTGCTGGAGACACAGTGGTGAACCAGACTGTCAATGTCCCTGCACAAATCTAGGAGCTGTCTCTTCTGCAGGCCACATACACCAAGGGCAGCTTTCTGAAAATCTCCTGGCATCTCAAGTCCCTAAACACCTCTACATGCTTGAATCACAGTGCTCTTGTCTCTCTGGCTGGCTGAAAAAGGTTTTCTCACTTGTTTTCCAACCTTGGAATAAATCAGCTGCTCCTCAGGGCCCAGCTGCTCCCTAGAGCTCCACCCAACACAGAGGCTCCAAAGAGGACTTCCTGCCAGAAGTAAAGCTTCTGATTGGTCTGAGAGAGGCTCACAGACACTTCCCCAACTTGGCTCAAGCCCAAGATACATCTTTGTTCTCCAGCACTAAAGGCACGCACAGGTTGGAGTCCAAGATCAGACACTCGGGAGTTGAGAGGAAGCACGGGGTTAACGAACAGGGAGAGTCCAAGATATCAGAGAGGAGCAACCCACTGATTATAAGGAAGGCCTCAGCAGATGGGAAGGGGACAAATCTACAGATTGCAGATAGGGGAGCAGACACCAAGCAGCCAGCGGGCCTTCATCTAGCTGTCATAGGCACCTCCACACCTCTTCGTGCTCACAGAGCTCTGTCCCAGGTTCTGTCTGGGCCCCAAATACCTGGGCCACATCCATGAAGCCCAGAGGCCATGAGAACAGTGAGGATATGGCAGTCATACTTCCCTCACTGTCTGCATCTGTGTTGAGCCTTTCAGAAAGGGATGCTACCAAGGAAAGTCCCAGATGTCAGGGGTTCCAGTTGACAGTTAACTCAATATGTGACCGAAGTGGGTCTGAAGGCTCCACATGCAAGAGTGAAAAATACACACTGACAGGAATTCACAGGAAGGGGATGTGGATCCACTCATTCACTCCACAGATATTATCAAGAACCCGACATGCCAAGGCAGCGAGCCACGCTCTGGAGACCCAGGATAGCATGGGCGAATGAGTAAGTGAAACGGTGGCCTGAATGACTTTCATATCAGAAACTGACAAAATACATTCAGTCTAGAGAAGAAAATGCCCAAGGGAGCAGCAGAGTTGGGACCCACAGCAGAAGTCATGAATATTGGCTCCGTTTAAGAACTTTCTCATAATATCTGTTGGATAGTGGCAGGAGCTGCCTTTAGATGGGTGTGTCCCATGAACCGGAGGTATGCAAGTGAGAGACAACCAGCATCTCCCAACCAGTGTAACTTTGAGACTTGTCTGACTTGCACTCCTGGACAGAAATGGGCCTGAAGGCAGGAAAGGGAGATTCAGAAGACCTGACCTCAAGGTCAGGAGATAGGAAGTTTCACTGCTTCTAGAAGACTCTTGGAAGGCTCTTTGGGGGCCCAAATTCCTGGGGACCAGCAGAGTGTGTAACCATGACTTGAAAATAAAGAAGAGGAGGACAGGTAAGTGATGGGAATGGGTTCCTCCAGATTTGGAGTTTTTAATGTTTGGGGGGGCTCCCAAAGCTTCAGCCCTGAGTAACACCTTACAGTAATTCCTCACATCTTCCAATCCGATTCTTCCAACTGAACTTAGTGTGGCTCTCTCCCCTTTAGTCCTTATTTCTTTACCTCCTGTCTCTTCTGTGCCCAAGGTGTCCTGCCCTGTTCTCCCACCTAAAAACACATCACAGCCTCCTTTCTGCCTGAACCTGTTTCACTCACAAGTGCCTCTGACACAAACCCAGGACTTCTCCCCTGTTTGTCTGCCAACCCATGGGTTCCAAACTGACCTCCTCCAGGAATTCCTGCATGATGTCAACACATTTCTTTTTTTATCCTATTTTTTGAATTTTAAAGATGTGGCGTACAAGTCAGAATTGGGTACATAAGTGGTCTACGTACAGGTGAAGTTTGGACCTGCCATTGGCCCTCATTTCACCTGGATTAGGATCAGGCATCTTTATAGATGCTATGTGCCCCCCCACCCCGGCAGTGTCCCAATAGGGTGACCAGTCCATCCTGGTTTGACTGGGACTGCCCCAATTTTAACATTGAAAGTCTTGAATCTTGGGAATCCTCTCAGTACCAGACAAACCAGGATAATTGGTTGGCCTAATTGAGTGTCTACTTGTATAAGATGATGCTTGGCGCTAGGGAGCACAGAGGAAAAGCAGACAAAGCCCTCTATGTTGGAGGAATTTCTCACCAAAGGGGCTTTTCTGAAAAACTGCTAGCCCAGAAGGATCAGTGCCCACTGCCTGTCCCCTCCATAGTCCCATTCTCCATGGGAGGAGGGGTGCCTTGGGTGGGAGAATACTAGATCAACTGGTAGGTGCCCAGGCTAGCCCTATGTAAGCATGAGTTAGCAGATCTTGACCCAGAGAGGTAGTATGATGGGAGACATCCCTACCACTCCCATTCCTGCTGCCATCAGTAACCTCAGGACACCTTGTCCACCCCTGCTCTTCCCTCTTTCCCACAGACACCCGCCTCACACCTGGAGGTGGCTGAAAGAAGAGGTGGCAGGCTGGCAACTCAAACTTCCCTGTCACCCTGGTTCCCAGTCAATCTCATAACCAGCCCGCTCTCCTCTGGGGACCCCTTTGAGCTTCCCAACAGCACCACCTACTGGTCAGAGAAGCACTCAGCCTGGCCTGAGTCAGACAGATAGATACACACTGGGACCCGACAATGGTTGGTGCCATGAAGGAAAGTGTGCAGAGATGCAGCATCCAATAGAGTAAGTAGGAAGACGACATGTGCAAGACAGAGTTAATGACTTAAGGGGTGGGAGGAATATGCATGCAGCTCAGGACGTAGACTGGGAATCAGACTACTGGGATTCAAATCTAGACTCCATAACTGTTTCGAAGGAAGGAAGGGAGGAAAAAAAGAGGGAGGGAAGGAGGGAGGAAACACAACCCAGAGGCTCCTATTTGTCAAGCATGGAGATACAATGATGAACCAGATACAGAGTCCCTTCCTCTCAGAGCTCACCTGAGGATGAAGACTGACAAAGAGCAATTCAGCAAATGCATGAATAAGAAAGCGAAGAAAGTGAAAAGGACAATGAGAGAGAGAAACTGGGGAAGAGGGTGCTATTTAGCTTGGGAGGCCAGGAAAGGTCTGTCTGAGAAGGGGATGTCTAAGTGGAAATGTGGAGGACAAGAAAGAGTCAGCCACGTGAGATCGGGGTTGAGTGTCAGCACAGAGAGAACAGCAGCCTCAAGGGGGTTCTGGAGCCTCGTTTCAGATACCGCATTTGGAGGTGGACACTGAGTGTGAGAAGGGTGAGGCCTCCGGGTGTCTTGTTAAGTGAGTCGTGGCTGAAGGATCCAGGAATGAGAAGACTTAGGGGCACACAGTGGTCATCTTCAGATCTTTCAAATGCCAAAGAGAGAGGAAACTGATTTATTATTTGTGATCTCAGAAGGAAGCGCATGGATCAATGAGTTCAGTATGCAGAAGAGCAAATTTCTGCTTATATCAGGAATAGGATGCCAAGTCAATGAAATGAGCTGTTAGCACAGTAGTGAGTTCACCATCATTGAAAGTATGCAAGCAGAGGCAAAATGAATAGCTGAGTTTGTAAGAAGTTTAGACTCGATTTTTAAAAGTCTTTTGATTGGTACCTACTCTTGCACTTGAACTGCTTACAGATTACCACAGACTTTGTTTCTCTCTAAATGCAGTAAAGTAGCCTCTGACAGCCAGTTGTTAAAGAGATGTCTCCCGGAAGACCCCAGGTCCAGGAACATCCCAGCAGGGCAAAGCAAAACTAGCTGTTAAGGACAGAACAACCTTCTTGTCAAACCCAGGACAGACCCTGGCAAAGTCGAAAAGTGGGGGTTCTTGCCTCCCTCTCTCATTTGTGCCCCACCCAACTTCTTCTCCTCTGTCACAGCAACAGAAGATGGAACTTCCTTCTCCCACAGTGATCTGAGAAAAAAAGTCTAAGTGATTAGAGAAAATATCCTAATCTTCCCAAGTCCCAAACAATGTCTATGTTGCATATCCTGGTAATAAAAATATTTCCAAGTGACCAATAAACATATGAAAAAGTATTGTGTTCAACCTCATTATTCATTGCAGAAATGCAGATTAAAACCTCTATAAGACCACTGCTTTACTAGACTCTGATGTGGCCATGTGCTCTTTTAGCTAAGGCCTCCACCATGCTTCCTAAGCTTTGGCCCCCTCTCCTACCCCTGGAGAGGTGAATCAATCTCTCTCTCTCTCTCTCTCTCTCTCTCTCTTTCTAATTTCCTTTCTAAATAAACTATATTTTCTAATATAAAAAAAGAGAACCTCAATGGAACACCACTAGGTGCTGACTGGAGTAGCTAAAATTAATAAGACAGTGTTGGTGTGGTTGTGAGAGTGCAAATTGGTGCAACCACTTTGGAAAACTCTTTGGCATGTATTGCTGAAGCTGAATATATACATATTCAATGACTGAGCAATTCCTCTCCTAAGCATGTGCCCTGCATACAGTCACCAAAAGTCAAATACTAGAATGCTCATTCTAGTATTATTCATATCAGCCAAATACCAGAAACAATCCAAATGTTCATCAATGAATAAATAAATTATAGGATCGTCATACAATGAAGTGCCATATAATGTATACGAATGATCTGAAGCCACACACAACAATATGATAATACTCACACACATAAAGTGAATGGGAAGGAAAAAAAAAACAAGATATATAAAAAAGCACAAGGATGAACTATATCAAATTTCCATTTATGGAGGTCAAAAACAGTTCATAGTTTTCAACTTAGGGTTTGACATAGAACATATTATATGGCTCCATTTATATCATTTATATAAAGAACAAAAACTGGCAAGATATATAATACAGGGGGTGCAACAAGTCTATGTTGTAGAGATCAAGACAGTGGCTATGTGTTTGTTGGGTGTAGGAAGAAGGAATAGAGCTCTTTGGAATAGAGCAGAAAGGAGGTTTCTGTGTTGCTGGTAACACTCTGTGTCTTGCTCTGAGGGCTGCTTACCTGGTTGTGTTCAGTTTGTCAAAATTCATTGAGCTGTGTATTTATGACATGTTCACTTTTCTGAATGTGTACTTTAATGAAGAGCTGAAAGTTTTAATAGAGTTCATTATATAATACAGGGGATGCAAAAATGCTTACATATTTTAAGAGATGTTATCTATGCATTACTTTTCAAAGGTGAATTGAATTACAGTAACAATGTGTAATGACACTCAACCCTGCTTCCGCCATTTTCTTTGACTGTCCTGTCTGACGCATGGTAACACTAGCATTCATTTGTTTAATACCATCTTTTGAGCAGATGTCATACTTAAAATGTGTATACTTTTTTGGCACCCCTTGCATATATTATTTAGAAATAATACATATAATAATATATAGTTATATCATCCTAACATCATATAAATTAGGAAGCAAACACAAACTATACACAGTTTTAAAAGATGAGGTAAAAGCAAATATAGGAAAATTCTCAAAAACTCTCTCAATGAATAGTTTTATGCACCCTCAGTGGACAAGTAGCTCCCCCTGGAGATTTTTTCGTGATGAGGTCCTGGGTTATCCAGTGGCTGCAAGACCTTGGCCAAATCTCCCTGCCTCAGCATCTACATCTGTGAAATTGAACTGATGATCACCCACCCTCAGTCCTTCTGAATGGCTGTTCTCAGGACCAAATGAGACATTTGTGAAAGTATTTAGTAACTGGTAAAATATGAAAGATTGATATGGTCATTACTATTAGCAGAGAGCTACTATTGATAGAGACTTACCTGCTAATGAAGCCAATCCTATAAGAAATAGTTTGGAATTTCATTAAAAGCAGCTCAAGATTTCAAAGAGAGTGCTCCTCATCACTAAAATTGCAAAACTATCTGCTAGAGATGTTGCAGAGTAATTCCTGTACCCAGCAGTGAGTAGAAGTAATGATAATAATAATGGCAAATAGCGACAGATATTTTCTAAACACCTTATGTATATTAACTACTATTATAATCCTTATAACAAGCAAAAGAAGTGGGCAATGTTATTATGATATTATTGTATAGACAAGAAACAAAATCTCTAAGAAATTAAGGAACTTACTCAAATCTCACCGGTAGCAACTGAGGTAGTCAAGTTTCAAATCCAGACAGCCAGCCTGTCTTCAGGGTCCACATTATACTTTGAGAGGCCAAGGCGAGAGGATTGCCTGGGCTTGGGGGTTCGAGACCAGCCTGGGCAACTTGATGAGACCTCGTCTCTACAATAAATCACAAAAACTAGCCGGGCATGGTGGTGCGTATCTGTAGTTCCAGCTACTTGAAAGACTGAGACGGAAAGATCACCTAAGCCCAGCAGGTCAAGGCTGAGGCTGCGGTGGCCATGAGTGTGCTACTGCACTCCAGCCTTGGCAACAAAAGTGAGACTTCAACTCCAAAAAAAAAAACTTTTTTTAATTAAAAAAGAAAATAGATGCTCTCCACACTACCTTCCAAAGCTGATACTAGTATTCAGAAATCTCTTCCCATTCACTAAAGCTCAGTCAGATATTAAGATGAACTGTCTTCACTAACCTATTATTCAAAAAATCTTTTTGTGCACTTATTACGTGCCAAGCTCCACACTCGGTGTTGGGTGTGCAGTGGAAAACAGACAAACACAGTCCCTGCACTCAGAACACACAATCTAGCAGAAGAGGCATTCAGTATGAAAAATATGAGCAAAAATAAATATATAATTCTAGATTTTGTTATATTTAACAAAGGAAAGTTTTGTTATATTTAATAAAGGAAAGTTCCGGAAATCCAATTTGGAGTAGAGTCCATAAGACAAGCTTCTGTGAGAAAACAGAATTTAATCAGAACCTGGAAAGATAGGAGGAGCCATTCTAATGAAAAGAAGAAGAAAAAAATAATAGAGAAAATAAAATACTTGATGATTCTGATATGGGAAAAGTCAGATCTTTGTCTTATATCCAAAGATAGGGGGTGAGAGGGAATGTAGCCCCAGATGGTGACAGGAGGTGTGGGGGCAGAAGCAAGACCCCACAAAGCCTCTCAGGCCACATGTAGGATTTTTTTTTTGGTTGGGTCTCACTGTCTCCCAGGCTGGAAGGCAGTGGCACAATCACGGCTCACCACAGCCTTGACCTCCTGGGCTGAGGCAATTTTTCCACCTCAGCCTCCCAAATAGCTGAGACTATAGGTACGTGCCACTACAACCAACAAATTTTTTTTAATTTCTTGTAGAAACAGAGTCTCACTATGTTGTCCAGGCTGGTCTTGAATTCCTAGTCCCAAGCAATCCTCCCACTTCAGTCTCCCAAAGTGCTGGGATTACGGGCGTCAGCCACCGTGTCCAGCACATGAAGGATTCTGACTTTTGTCCTAAGAACAACATAAAGCATTAAATTTTAAACAAAAGAGTGTCATAAGATATTTGCATATTTTAGATATTAATCTAGTTAAATTGTTGGGACTGGATTAGAATAAGCAATCTATTTTTTTTTTTTTTTTTTTTTTTTTTTGAGTTGGCGTCTCACTCCGTTGCCCAGACTGGAGTGCAGTGGCCGAATCTAGAAGCAGAAAACTACTGAGAACACTATTGCTATGGCCAAGTTTCTAGAATGCTTTCTGCACAGCAGCAGCAGCCACCATTTCCCAGCAGCAACTAGGAAAGGCCAAGGGAGGAACAGGTTTGGGGCCGTCTGGATAAGATCAGGAGCTCTGTTTTGAACCTATAAATTTTGAGATGTTTACTGGACATCCAAGCAGAGACACAAAGTAAACACACATATCGATGAGTCAGGAACTCAGGAAAAATACTGGGAATGGAGATTCCCAAGTGAGAACCATCATCCTATAAGCAGCATGTCAGCACTGAGGGCAGGGAGACTATTCAGTCACAGAACAGATTGAGAAAACAAGGGGACTTAAGGCCATGCCCTGAGAAACCCCAACAGTTAAAGACTGAGTAAAGGAAGAGACCTTGGCAAAAAACTAAGAAGCAGCAGGCAATGGTTTGTGTTTGTTTTTGTTTTCTTCCTTTCTTTTTTATTTTTTATTTTATTTATTTATTATTTTTTTTTTTTTAGTTGGAGTCTCACTCCGTCGCCCAGACTGGAGTGCAGTGGCTGCTCCCGGCCACCGCAGCCTCGACCTGCTGGGCTCCGGCGATCCTTCTGCTTCCGCCTTCCAAGTAGCTGGAACTACAGGTGCGGGCTACCACGCCCGGCTAATTTTTTTGATTTATTGTAGAGATGAGGTCTCGCCAAGTTGCCCAGGTGGGTCTCAAACCCGCGGGCTCAGGCAATCCACTCACCTCAGCCTCCCCAGGCGAGGGATTACAGTCTGAGCCACCAAGCCCGGCTTCTTTCTTTTTTAATTACTATTTTATTATAAAGACGTGGGGTACAATTCAGGGTTAGGTATACAAACATTGATCATGCAGGTACCCTTGTTGATGAGGTATGCCCCTCCCTTCCCTAGCAGTTTTCCTAAACTGCCAATCTTACCCCCTCTCCCCTGACAGTTTCCCATTACTGCTAAATGCTTTCTTATAGTATTATAATTGTTCAAGTTCTGCTTATGAAAAGAAGTAGGCAATGTTTTAAGAGAAAATTCAAGAAGGAGAGTGTGCAACAATCCTGAATGCCACTGAGGATGGGGAAGTGCTTACGCTGAGTGACAATATGGGGAGCCAGCACGGGGGCGGGAGGATCCAGCCAGGTCAGTTACCCGGTGATTTCTCAGTGCAGAAACCACCTCCCACCCACTTCTGTATTTCTAAGGCACAGTAATTGCCCCAGTCCCTGACGCATCATCAGAACCCGCTGAGTTGGAGTCAGTTGGCAAGTAAATAATAAATGAACTCAGGATTCAAAGGTTTAACAACTTGACAAAGATGATCCAGCCAGTAAGTACCAATGCTAAGACTTAAATCCAGCTTATCTGATTCCAACACCCATATTCTTGGTCTAAAAATGCAAGCTTGACCCAGGGGAAAATATCTCTGATGATGCACTCACAGTCATCATATCTTGAGGACTATTATACTTGTCTCCAAAACTGAATCTGCTTCTTGGAAGTTCAATCAACTATTGGGGTAAGGAGTGAGAAGCATCCCTTCGTATCAGCTGCCCAGAGGAAAATGCACCTGTGGATAGCCCTTTCGCTAAATGAATGTATGGTTTGTATTATTATGGTAACCTCCTGGAGACTCTATATCAGTTGGGGAGCGTGTGAGGGTCTGGCAACTCACTCTGCAGTACCAGCTCAGGAGGAGTTTGATGTTCAGGAGTTGTGGGTCAGGAGTGATGGTGCTGAGGATGACTGAGGTGAGGGTGACAGAGATGATGGTTACATGATGGTGGTAATGGCAGGGTGCTGGAGATGAAAGAAAATATTTCCTTGGGTGTGAATTGGCTGGTAAAAGTGACATTGAGCACATTATCTTTGATTTCTGAATAGTCAGAACACCACAGTCTATCTATAGCTCACTCACTCAATTTGCATTCACTCTTTCATTCAACACATTTTTATTAGCAGCTACTATATGCCAACCCTTCCTTTGGCTGCTGAAGATATGATAAAAGACAAACAGACCAAAAGTGCTGCTTTTGTGGAATTTACACTTAAAAGACATCAAAAGCCCATGTATTCACTCACTGAGCTCTCACTAAGCACCTAAAGCCAAGCACAATCCCAGACCCTGATGGGTCCCAGAACAATAAGGATAGCTTTATTATGGGGTGGGGACACCATGGCCAAGGTGAATACATACCTGCATATGTGTAGGTTTGTTCATAGAAATAAACATGCACCTGCCTGACAATATACCCCACCAGCCTTCAAGCAACATTATATAAGGTTTAGATTTTATTCAAAGTACAATGAGAAGACCCTAAAGGATTTTAAGCAGAGAAAAGACATTTTATTTGACTCAAAACTTCAAAAGGTTATTTCATCTGCAAAATGGATAAAGGATGAATGATAGAGCAAGCCTGAAAGAAGGAAAGGAAGGATATATTACGTGGTGATGGCTAAAGATAGTAGATGGCAGCAGTAGAGACAGAGACAAGAGGAAGACCCTAAGTATTCTGGAGACATAACTAACAGGATTGGCAGGTGATTCAACATGCAGGGAGAAGGAGGAGAAAGAGGGCAGAAATACTCCCTGGTTTCTGGCTTGGGCCACTTAGGTGAATGGTGGAACATTTACAGAGAAGGGAAGACTAGGAGACATTTGGATATCTGTCTGGAGCTCAGAGATATTTGGACCAGAAATATACATATTTGAGAGTTGTCATCACATAGATGTACTTACAGACATGAGAATGGTTGAGCTCACCCAAGGAGAAGAGGAGAGCCCACCCACCCCCACCTCACTGAGCCGGGGGCATTGCAGGATCTCAAGGTTGGAGCATGGAGAAGAAACCTGCACAGCCAGCTGATAAGAAGCATCTGGTGAAAGAGAAAACTGGGAGGGTAGGGTCTGGAAAGACAAGAGAAGAGGACAGAGATGTCCAAGAAAGGAAGGAGAATCAATAGAGTCAAACAATACTAATAGATCAAGAAACACAGATGTCTTTGACGAGAGTAGCTTGAGTAGAGGTACAGAGGCCAGAGGAGAATGGAATGGGTTAAGAAGCAAAAGGAAATCCCAAAGGGGATGGCCTATGACGTTGCTGGGTGCAACTGGATTGGCTTGCTACTCAAAGAAAACCCAGGCCAGACCTACTCTGGAACAGAAGTGGTCTTAATGAAAGATGCCTGCCTGCAGGTGTCTGGGCAGGCCAAAGGGAAGAGGCACAACTGAGCAGTCACTTCCCCAAACCAGGAGAAAAGCCAACACTGAAGCCCAGGCTTCCATTTATAGGGCCTGGACTACTTCCATGGACACCACGCCCCAGTCACAAAGCAACTCCGCCTGAGCCTCTGACACCAGAGACTGAGTCAGGTCCAGATGGCAAACGCACTTTAGGTTCTGGTCAGATTCCATGTGGGTTCACTCAACACAAACCCAAACGTGTCCTCCTGGAGGGAGCATCTCCTCCTCATCACCCCTCAGAGCGTCACATGCCACATGCCACACACACACACACACACACACACACACACACGGGCGTGGTGGGGGGAGAGAGAGACAGACAGAGAGACAGGACAATAACTTCGGGTGCTGTGACCTCCCCTTCACCCTTTGCCAACTGCCTAGCCAAAAGCACAGGCCATGCTGGCCATGGAGACAGAAGGATAATGACAGTTCTGCTCTTTGGTCCTGTATTCTACCATCTTTGCCTATCACAAGGTCTTCAGTCTGAGGCTTGATGTTATAGAAGTCATCTGGTGTTGGCAGATGCCCCCATCTGCTGATTTAGCCTGTGCTATCAGGAAGCCTCCAGTGTGAAGGTGGGGCATAGAAAACTTCAAGATGAGGAGGAAGACAGCCCCACCAGAAGCCCCCAGAGGGAGTAGAGAGACTCATGGGGCAATAAAAAGCCCCTGACCTTAGAAGACCCCCACATGCCAATGTCCCCACAAAGTTTGAGAGTATCTATCCCACACACCTTCATCTTCACCTTTTCTAGACTTTGGTTTCTAAAGTATGTATTATAAAATGAAAAATGAAAAAAAAAGTAACTAATTTATGTTTTACAAACCTTTCCAAAGTATGCCAAGTGAGTTTGTCCAGTTGCACATTGAGTACTCACCTGAGGTCTAACCCATGCTGGAATTAAAATATTGACTCTGACACTCAAGCCTTATATCACTGCAGCTGAATATATCTACCACCAACACCATCATTTACATTTTCCTTTACCCAGTTTCAAATGCAAGAATTTGGAGTTAGAGGTAGAGCTGGGGTCAATAATTAGGGTGAAGCCAGAATCTCCGGAATGTGGCCTGTCCCATGTTCACACAGTCCTGGCAAAGCCCTCATCAGGCCACCACATTCCAGCTCCCCACCCCTGCCCCCAGCCCTCCAGACCCCAGGTGACACTCCTGAGGCCACGTTGCCTGAGTGATGACACAGCTTAGTGGAGCTGACTCATGGCAAGAGTTGCCCCAAGTATATTGGGAAGAAGAGGTCAGTTGTGCAAGGTGTTTTTGACAGGCTGTGAGGAGCGGCCGGATGTGAGGCAGCAAGAAGAAGGACTGGATGATAATTATCATTGTTTCTACTAGAATCTCTAGGTGACAAATCCATCTCAGTGCCCACATCCCCAGATGTTGCTAAAGCCAATGGAACTGTTCCACCCACGGCCTCAAGTGGTATAAAAGGGCCACTCAGCTGTATATGAAATTAGAACACCAGTCCCATCATACTACCCTCCGGGACAGGTCCAAGAACTGAGGACATACAAGGGGGGGACCCCAAAAAACTGAATTTATTTATTAAAAATTGTGTATTTATTCTTACATGTTTAAACTTCAGTCACCTACAAAATACTCACTGTTTGATGCAATTTACCTATTGAGATGCTTTTTCCACTGCTCAAAACAATTTTTGAACTTGTCAATTTTGATGCCTGCTGTTTTTGGTTTCACCTCTTCCACACTGCCTAAACGTTTCCCTTTGAGGACTTTTTTCCTCTGGGGAAACAAAAAAAAAGGCCTTCAGGGCAAGATAGGGTTAACAAGGATGGTGGAGCGTGGATGTCATGCTGTTTTTGATTAAAAACTGCTGAACAATCAGTAGGGTGTGGGCAGATGTGTTCGTATATCATGAAATGGGCAAAAAGAATGAATCTCAAAAAAAAAATTCACCGGAGCCAAACACAGCTTCACACAACAACATTAACCGGTACACTGATGTCAATGGGTTCCTAGAACACTTAGCTATCAGGGAAATTCTGTACTACAAGGGTTCGGCCTTCAAAAAAATGATTCCGTTTTACCTTTGGGAGGTCCCCCTTGTAAGGTCCATTCAGCCCCTTATGTGTGAAAAGATTAGATTATACTAGATGCTCTGTAAGGTTGCTTCTATCTATGACATCCAGTGGCTCTAAGCAGGAGTAAGCAGGGACCCTGGAGTGGGAAATCACCCATACATACATAAAACAATAGAGAAACTCACCCAGAGTACCCAAGTACAAAGTCTCGGGAGAGGAAGGCCCTATCTGCAGCTCCACACTGCAGACTAGTGGCAAATTCCTGGTATAAAGAATGCTTGGCAGCTAAATACGAATGTGAAGATTACTCAGCAAACTGGTATGATGTGTCCATTCATCTGTTCGTTCGTTCATTAAGCATTTACTGGGAACCTTCTGTGCCTGGGATTGAGCCAGCCTCAAAATATTCAGAAAATAATAAGACAAGTTTACTGCCCTCAAGGACCTCAAAGCCTACTAGGAGGGGCAGATGCAGAAACAGAAATAATAATTGCAATGTACTCAAAGAAGTGATGTTACAGAAACGTCCAGCTTAAAACGTGGCGAGGAAAGGGATGGAGCAACTCTGACCAGTTGGGTGAGAAAATAAATTCACTGAAGAAGCAATTGAGCTGTGATTTAAAAGAAACTGGACTTGGGACTCTCCCTTGCACTTGGCCTCTAATTCATGATATATATGACCTTTGTGCTCTCAGATTCCTAGTTTATAAAATGAAAGTGCTAAAGTATGTGCCTACAAAGCTTTTGTCCATATTAAAAAGTTCTAAATATCAGAGAATCAGTGCAATGACTCCAAACTCAGACATGGACTCTAAAACAAATATAATTTGATCTCTACATGTTAAAATCAGCCATGGGCTCAGGCACTAAATAAACTCAGCCCCTAATGTTTGGTAACATTCAAACCTCAATACAACTGCAATATTTTCAGGGGTTGGGCATTTGCAAGTGTTCATAAATGTTTTAACATCCCCTTGATAATTATGCTAATAATATAACAACACTGTTAGATAAGATGGATGTGTGCCTTCCTGTCATGCAGAATTGAAAGACAGATGATGTCGCTCTATATCATGATTCAAGAAGGCCTCAAGGAGCTAAGTTCTAGAATCTAATTATTGCCAAAGAGTCTTGATCAATATTAATTGGTCATTCATAGAAATGGTTACCTTTGGCAAATTTCCTTCAAAATTCAGTTGACTCAATATTTCCATGGAGCAAACTTGTGCATTGGCCTAGAAGGGGCAACAATGGAGTTGGTGATGGGAAGCCATTTCAAAACAAAGGGATCCTGAGAGAAGCCAGTCAGCTCATGATCAGGAAGCCATGCTGAGATTTTTCTGTAACCAAGAAAACATTTTGCTTTCAACACAAAATAACTGACTCCTGCTTTGAGGCAGAAGATTGGGAACTCAGCCAAGGACTTCTTTAAGAGCCGATCCTCAGCTGCTTGGTAGAGAAAACCCGGCCTCACCTGTGCATGGCCCAAATCCCTAACTCTATTCAGAAGCAGGTAGCCTGCCATCTAAGTAAGAACACTGGTTTGACCTCTCAATTTTCATACTAGATCCTCAACCCTGCTACCTACTCATTTGGTTTTCAAAGCATGTGCAAATACACTCATCAGCTCAAGGCACATATCTGAGAGTGTCCAGAGCCCATCAGAAGGCTCAACTGAAGGAATAATGACTACCTTAACTAACACTGTTGTCCATACGTGGTGTGCCAGTTCATCTAATCCACACATCTCTCTTTAATAGGTGCTATCATTCCTCCATTTTGAGATTAAGACTCTACACTATAGGCAAGTCAAAGTCAGAGAACTAGTGAAGAGATGGAGCCAGGATTTTAACCCAGACAGTTTGATTTTAAGTTTTTACTCCTAAACACTGAGAAAGGTAGTCTAAGAATGTCACTATCTAACATTCTCTCCTCTAATTTCTACCTGTGAGACAAGTTAGACAACTATAATACTAAATAATCAAATGCTTTAACCTAACTACACAGAAAAATGGTCTTTCTTGAACTGAAACTTCATGTATTAGCCCGGGATCTAATGTGAGTCTTAATAAAAGGTAGCTATGGAAAACTATTTATGTGTATTTCACCATACTCACCATACCATACCATGGTGCTCCATGTCACTCACTGCTGCTTCTGTAAGATCCCATTGATGGATATTTCTTAGAGGGAACAAGATGTCTCCCCTGAGGAAGACAAAAAGCTGTGTTACTTATTCTGATTTCACTTCTTCCCTAGTTATCATAGTCTCAAAAAAATCAGATTTAATCGTGAGAAAAACATAAGACAAACTCAAACTGAGGAACATTCTAAAATACCTAACTAGTACTCCTGAAAACAGTCAAGGTTATTGAAAACAAGGAAAGTCTGAGAAACTGCCACAGTCTAGAGGAGCCTAAAGAAACATGACAATGAATGTGATATCTTGGATGGGACACTGGTGCTGAAAAAGGACATTAGGAGAAAAATAATGAAATCTGAAAAAATTGTGGACATTAGTTAATAATAACATACAGTTGACCCTTGAAAACCGTGGGAGCTAGGGACACTGACCACCCCCCAACAGTCAAAATCCACATACAGCTTTTTACTCCCCAAAAACGTAGCTACTAATAGCCTACTATTAACCAGTAGTCTTATCAATAACATACAGCCGATTAATAAATAAATAGGCTAGTAGCCACATATATTTTAAATGTTCATGATGTACCTAGCTTTTCTTTAATTTTTTCCAAATTTCTAGGTTACAATGTTAGTCTACAAGTTTTTTTTAAATCTCCCCCAAAATTTTCTAATATATTTATTGAAAAATATCCACTTATAAGTGGACCCACACAGTTCAAACCTGTGTTGTTCAAGGGTCAACTGTATAGCGATAACGATTCATTGGTTGTGACAAATGTACTGCAATAATGTGAAATATTAACAACAGGGAAAACTGGGAATGGAAAACACAGGGACACTTTGCTACCTTTGCAACTTTTCTATACACCTAAAACTATTCTAAAATTAAAAGTTCATTTTAAAAACGTTTTGCTTGCCGGGCTCGGTGGCTCAGCCTGTAATCCCGCGCTTTGGGAGGCTGAGGTGAGTGGATTGCCTGAGCCCGCGGGTTCGAGACCCGCCTGGGCAACTTGGTGAGCCCTCATCTCTACAATAAGTCAAAAAATCAGCCGGGCATGGTAGCACGTTCCTGTAATTCTGGCTACTCAGAAGGCTGGAGCAGAAGGATCGCCGGAGCCCAGCAGGTAGAGGCTGCGGTGGCCGGGAGCGGCCACTGCACTCCAGTCTGGGCGACAGAGTGAGACTCCAACCCCCTCCCCAAAAAAAACTTTTTGCTTAAATAAGAAAGAACGTCTATGTTTCTAGACAGGAAAATGCAAAGGCAAAATATCAAAGGTAAAAATATCAATTCTTCCTAAATTAATTTATAAATTGCATGCAATTCTAAACAAAATCAGTATTCCTAACAGTAACAAAATTATACTTGAGTTTATTTATAGAAATAATTACACGATAAAATATCAAGCCAAGAAAATATTTATTAAAAAATAGTAGCCGGGCTCGGTGGCTCAGCCTGTAATCCTGCGCCTTGGGAGGCTGAGGTGAGTGGAATGCCTGAGCCCGCAGGTTCGAGACCCGCCTGGGCAACTTGGTGAGACCTCATCTCTACCATAAATCCAAAAATTAGACGGGTGTGGTAGCACGCACCTGTAGTTCCAGCTACTTGGAAGGCTGAGGCGGAAGGATTGCCGGAGCCCAGCAGGTCAAGGCTGTGGTGGCCAGGAGTGGCCACTGCACTCCAGTCTGGGCGACAGAGTGAGACTCCAACTCAAGAAAAAAAAAATAGTGAAAATGAACTTGTATCAACAGATATTAAAACATCTTATAAAGCTACAAAAAAATTAAAGAATACAATCATAAGAAAAGACAGTAACTAATGCAACAGAGGAAACAGCCAAGAAGCAAACCAAGAATGCACATTTTAGTATATAATAATTGACTAGCAATTAAACAAAAGGTGGGGAGATAAACTATTAAAATTCCAGATTAGTTTCATCTGAATTCAAAATTTAAAGTAAAAAATTGCAAAAATTAAAAATTTGAAAAATATAGTTATAGGTATCTTGATCTCATGTACAAGCACAGGCAAAAGCAACAAGGAAAATATAATTTCTGTCTGCAAATACAGAAATTACATAAGCACAAGAAAAACTGGGGAGAAAGCATGTTCCCAACATACATGACCAGCAACAGATTAATATCTTTAATTAGAGAAAAAAACCAATAAGAGAAAGATGATCAATCTACCAGAAACAGGAAAAAATCATGAACAGGAAATTTACAAATGAATAAATAAGTACCAATAAAGACACAAAGAAAAAAATTTCATCACCAGTAATCAAAGAAGTAAAATTAGAGCAACAATTTTGCCCAGCAGGTTGGCAAGCAATTAAATAACAAAAGGAATGATAATACCTGGTGTTGACAAAGGCATGTGGAAATCAACACTCTCATACAATGCTTGTGGGAGTTTAAATTGGGACACTCTTTTAGGAGAGCACGTTGGCAACAATAAATATAATAAATAATAGCCAAGAGTTTTACACTCACTGTGGGCCAGGCCAAAATGCAAGTACTTACCGTGTTAAATCACATGTATTTCATAGTGACACAATAAAGGAGGTACTATTATTATCCATATTCATTGGGGGAAAACTGTCATCCTGGGAAATCCCCAAAGCAAGCTGGCAGGTGGCAGAGTTGGAATCCAATCCTAAGGAGTCTGATTCCAGAGTCTGTGTCTTACACATGCATAAATCATGATGGGTTTACTATAATGCAGGATCCTGCTTCTAGGAAATGACCATAAGAAAACAGCTGGCAAAGTTTACAAACCTAGATATACAAGGATGCTTGTTGCAATAATTTTATAAAAATAAGGGAAAGGGAAATAATGTAAATTATCTACAATAGAGAATGGGTTAGATAAATTGGGGCATATCCATAAAATTGCATATTATTCAGTCATTAAGATATACTGTAGGAAAATAATGATATGTCATTAAGTGAAAAAGGTTGGCTCTAAACTAATAAGTATGGAATTATATATTCTGAAAAAATACCAATGAAATCTAAGCTTACAGATTTTTTTATTATCAGTGTTTGCTGTATTTTACAAGTGTTCTAAGTAAGCATGCATTGCTTTTGTAATTGAAAGTTAGACACTTTATCTATTGTTGAAAGAAAAAACAACTTGTCCTTTGGGGTTTTTTGCAGGGGGGGCATTCTGCATTATTTTATTTTTATTTTTAATTGACAAATAAAAATCCTACATAGTTATATACATACCATGATATTTTGGTATATGTATCCATTGTGGAATGGCTAAATCAAGTTAATTGACATGCAAAAAACCTTGTCTTTTTTATTCCCTTATCTACTCCGTCTTCCTTTTCTTTGTTCTGATTTTTCATTTCTGTCTCATAAACTTTGTAACATACGTACCCTTTGCCATGAGCTTAAAAAACAAATAATAAACAAAAATATATAATATAATAAAAGATTATTGACAGGCATTTGAGGGAACAGGAGATGATAGTTCATCACAAACACAAATTCATTGATTCATTTGTGATTATAGTTCATTACAAATACAAATTAATGAATCAAGAGCTAATTAATGAAGACCCTCCCACTTTCTCCAGGTGGTTATGCTTCTCAAACCTTTGAGCACAAGTCCAGGCAAATAAGTATTCAAGATCAAGAGGATGAGAAGAGCGGGTAAGAAGGGGAGCCACTCCCTTTCCCCACCACCGGGAACCTGACCTTTCTCTACTGAGCATCCCACCAATCCCAGTCAGGTTCTGTGGAGGGTGCTGGTATATATAGGTGTTGGTGGATGGGGTGGGCAAGGCATCCCTTCAAAGCTTGTGAAAGTTGGGCATCAGTCTTGGGTTCTGTCTGACTCAAAGCCTAACACCCCCAGCCACCCAGATGAAGAGTTGTAGTGGGGGAGGCACAAGGGACAGGTCTCCAAAGCTTTCTTTCTAGTCCACATGGGGCAGTGTTACCCAACTTTTGCAATGTGCTGGGCCTTTATTCCTGCGGGAATGTTAGTCCCTAGAGGCATAGGGCACTTTATGGTCTATCAAACACATTCATGCTCATTATCTCATTTGAGATATTTATTGCTGCTGTAACAGGGCCTGTGGCCATATTCTTTGCTGTCTGTCCAGCACGGAGGACAGTGCCTGTCTGTGTGCACTGCATGCAATGAACCTGACATCAAATGGTCACTCACGGCAGTGGACATTACAGATTTTTAGCTGCAAAATGGCACTATTAATACATACATCTCAGGGTTACTATGGAGGTAAAATCAGTTCTAGTTGTAGTAAAACTTGACAAGTGGCTGACATATTGTAAGGGGTAAATGCAAGTATCTGAAGACGAAAGAACTAAAATGTAGAGCTCAGGGACCTAGAGATATCCCACCTTCCTGAAAATATAGACTGTTGCTGCCCAAGAGGTCTCAAGACCCAAGCTCCTGATATGGCAGGAAGCCTTGCAAGGTTGAGTGGCGTCGTACCCCATTTCACCATAACCCCCTCCACCCATTTATTCTTACAGGGAGCAGTTAAGAAATCCCTTTTTTCTTATCATTGAAACTGTGCAGAAGAAAGGCAGCACCCGAGGGGCCAGGTTGCCAAACTGCCCTGCTGAGCTTTACAGGCAGGGTCAGGTACATCCTGGAAGCAGTTTTTCCAGAAGGTGCGATGGATTTGAGCTGATATATTTCTTCCTTGTGATGAAAGTCAGAGGGCCCCTTGTGCCCCTGCAAAGTCTGCAGGTCTCACCTGTTACCTCCCACCAGGGGAAAGGGAAGTAGCCTGGTTTGTGTCCCTTCTCCTCAGCAGGACATCTGATCATCACCTCAGGCCCCATGGGACACCGTATCACAGAACGAGTCCTCTTTTGATGGGCCCTGCACCCGGCTTCTCCCTGCCTTCTGAAGACAGCTGTCATGTGGCCAAAGAGCCCTGGACATTGTAGAAGCCCAAATGGACACTCACTCACACACTGTGGCATGCTATGTGGTTGATGGCCTCTTCCTCAGCTCCTCTGAACTTCCATTTACTCAGCTGGAGGATAGAAGATAACAGTTGAAAAATAACAACAATGCCAAATTCACAAGTTATTTTAGGAATTAAATGAAATGTCTCTGTGACTACTGGTCAGGACAAAGGTATCCAATGATTTATTTGTTTCTCACACATGACATTGCCAGACAGACCAATGTTGCCAGTCAGGTTGGGCTATTGTGACTAAGACCCACCTTCTAACATTTTCCAAGGCCACTGCCAGTTCTTTCTGGTTCCAATCGAGCCTCACTATGCTCTTCCTTCAACATGCCTCAGGCAGCTTGGCTTTTCCTCAGAATGCCAGTATTTGAAGAAACAACTAATCGTGTAAAATTAAGATATAATCAAGCTTGTATCCTACGTAAGGAGTCTTTAGTAGCTGCCCATATCTTTTAAGATAAAACTCAAAAACTCCTTAGCATGACTTTCAGGCTCTCCTGTGATGTGACCTGTCTCCCCCCACCCCCCTTCATCATTCCTAACCCCTCAGTGGCCAAGACACACCCACTGAGCCACCTATGCTGCTGTGCATGCCCTTTCCTCCTGCTCTGTTCCTCCCCACCTTTTTCATCCCTCTACAAAGTCTGCTGGATTCTAGTCCAAACACCTACTCCCCTAGGAAGACCCTCTTGGTGGCCCCACCACACTGTGTTCTTCTTTGGAGAATGTCCACGAGTGTCACCTTGTCTTGCAGTCATTCATTCACATTCTGTCTTCCGTGCTACCGTGTGAATTCTTTGAGGGCAGGAGCTGTGTCTTGATTATCTGTGTATCTCCAGCTTCTATCGCAGAGTAAATGCTCAATGAATGAATGTCATTTCTTTCTTGCTGCAGCACAATTTTCTGGATTAGAAGGAAATTGCTTTCCACCCTGTTTCCAACACTCCACCATCTCAGAGCAGCTGATCTCCTCCCCTCAAGTCTCCAGTCCAAGGTTTTACCCCTAGTCTTTTTCCTGGGCATCCAGCAAAATTCAGCACCTCATCCACCAGTTTCTGGTCCATCACAAATGAGTATTTAAATGCATCTACATTTGCATTTAACTGTATCTGCATTAATCTTATGTATGGGACAACATCAGGGATACTAATTACGGCAACTTTACCCAGCAGATCCCCCCAAAGTTTAAGAATGTGTTCTGTGGCTGAGACACAGAAATAAAGCAGATTAGTCAAATGGGGCTTGAAATCAGTTTCATTGTCTTTTGCTAAAACAAACTAAATGGATGACCCAGAGATGAGCTCCATCATAGTCTGAGGGGAGTGAGGAAGATAAGGGTGATAATAATAATTTTATAGCCTTAATAATCATTAATCAGACCCAGAATAATATAAATATTTATTGGATTTTTTTTAATGTGCTGAGCGTAATATCAAAAAGAGTTTTATATGGACTAACCAGTTTAGCATTCACACTGTATAAAGCAGCGGTCACCAACATTTTTGGCATCAGGGACCAGTTTCAGGGAGGACAATTTTTCCATGGATGGGGGGAATGTGTAGTCAAACCTCACTGCCAATAATAATCTGTATTTACAGCTGCTCCCCAGCACTAGTATCACTACCTCAGCCTCACCTCAGATCATCAGGCATTAGAGTCTTATAAGGAGCATGCAACCTAGATCCCTCACATGCACAGTTCACAATAAGTTCACACTCCTATGAGAATCCAAGGCCACAACTGATCTGATAAGAGACAGAACTCAGGCAGTAATGCAGGTGATGAGGAGCCACTGTTAATAAAAATGAAACTTTGGTCGCTCACCAGCTACTCACCTCCTGCTGTGTGACCTAGTTCCTAAAAGGCCACAGACCGGTACCGTTGGGGATTCCTGGTATAAAGGATCCATCACATATAGCCATATAACCCTGAGTAATTACTCTGCTTCGTTTTGCCTCCATTTCCTCGCAAGTAAAATAGGGATAGTTATGGTACCTATATCATAATGATTAAATGAGTTATTACATACAAATGTTTAGAAAAGGACCCAGAATATAGCAAGCCCCCCTAAAATGTGACCCCTCTCCAATCCCAAAGTTAACCTGAACCTGAGGCTTTTAGTCTTACCCGCTGAGCTCTTCTACCTCAAAGTATGCTGTGTGGCTCAGGCTGCCACGGGGGTAGAACTAAAACCAACAGGTGGAAGAAACAAGGGGCAGATATCTACTCATTATAATTATATTTTTTCTCCTAAAGCCTTTAAAATATAGAATTCAGCAGTTTTACTTCTTATCTACCTTAAGAAATGAGCATTCATGTGGGTAAGGAGGAATCTATAAAAATAAGCTTGAAGACTTGATTGCAATAGTGAAAATCAGAGCAACCTACATGTCCGTCAATTTAGGAATGGCTACATAAACTGTGGTAGTCTTAAACTATAAATTACTAAGGAATAATGAGGAATAATGTGACTTTCTGCCTGCCAACTGTGTTCTTCTGGAAGGTTCTAAATGTTCTTCTGGAAGGTTCTAAATTAACCCATTTGATCTTCACAAGAACCCTGTGAATACAGGTAGACTATAACCCCAGTTTTCAAAGGAGAAAACTGGGGCTAAGGGAGTTTAAATAATTTATATCATACAACTAGCAAGTGACAAAACTGTGATCTGAGTCCAGGCAATGTAGCCCCAGGGGATCCATCCTCTTACCCACTGTGCTAACTTATTGATGAATGGGAAAAAAGAGTAAAGGCAGAAAGACACAAAATATACTATTCAGGCTAAATATATACATAGTACAATGCCATATTGTTTTGAAATATGTACACAAAAGTGAGAAAATGATCTTTTTTAAAAATCACAACAATTTACAACTTTCGTGTGTGAAGGAGCTAAAGAAATAAGGATTGGCAATGACGACCAAAAAAATTTCACCCTGACCTAAAATGTCTAAAGTGTTTAAAAGAGAATGTCTTACAGCATATAGAATGATTAAAACATGTAGAATGATTAAAACCTTATAAATAAAAATAGTCAGAAGGAAACAGCTACTTCAAGATTCAGTGAGTTTCCTAATACAAAAATGCTTAGCTTAGACTTCTATTCTTATGGAATTCTATAGTGAGGTTTCAAGCATCAGTGAATGACAGGATTGGAAGACCATCCTAGCCCATTGCCACCTTAGGCAGATAAACTCGACATGCTCCAAATTAAACCCAGCATCTTTTATCTTCAAACTTCTTATTCCTCTGGTCTTCCCTAGTTTCACATATGACATTGCCTATATTTGCCCAAATATAATTTCTTATAATTTCTGTTCATTTTTCTAACTTTCTTTACTCATAAAAAGTCACATTAATTATTCTTCTGAAGCTCTTTAATCCTGTGTAGATGGATATCCTTATATCTTCTCTTCTCTATGTTAGTTGTGGTAGTGTGGTAAGAATGAGTGGTAATAGTGATGACAGTGATGGTGGCTGTGGAGGTGATGACAAGAATGAATCAGGGTAACGGTGTGGTAGAATTGGTGGTGGTGGTAGAATTAGTGATGGTGGAATTGGTGGTGATGGTGGTTGGAGGTGGTGACAGTGGAGGTGATGATGATAGTAAAGGTGGTAGGCGATAGAAGAGGTGACGGTGGTGGTAATGGTGGTGGAGCTGGTGACAGTAGAGGTGATGGTGGTGGAGCTGATGGTGGTGGAGCTGTTGACAGTGGAGGTGTTGGTGGTGGTGGTGGTAGTGGTGGAACTGGTGGTGATGGTGGTAGTGGATGATAGAGGTGGTAGCGGAGGTAATGATGTTGGAGGTGGTGGTGGTGATGGTGGAGGTGATGGTGGTGGAAGTGGTAGTGATGGAGGTGATGATGAGGTGATGGAGGTAGTGGGTGATGGTGGAGGTGACGGTGATGGTGGTAGAAGTGATGGATTATAGTGGTTGTCATGGGTAATGGTGGTGGTGGCAGAGATGATGGCAGTGGTTGTGATAATGATGTGTGAATGGTGGTAATTATGGTGAGAATGAGCAGGGCCAGCAGTGGTAATGGTGGGAATAGTGGTGATGATGATGCTGTGACGGATGATAATAATAGACGATTCAGTTTGGGGTATAGTATTGAAATTAATGACAAGACAGACAGGGTGACAATGGTACTGGTGATGAAAATAGAGGTGTTGGATTAAAATAGATGCAAAAAAAAGAAGTAACTCTAGATTTAGGGCTAATGACCTGGCTACTGAGACCAAAGACCCTCTCCCCCATTTTTGCTGCTGCCACTTGGCAGAACAAGCAAAGAGGAGGCACGTGGAATGAGGACAGCAGACAGAACGATGCAACCCAACCTAAGGGGCCTTTAGGACTTCACTGACTCCATTCCAGCCAGTTTGCTCTGAATCTCAGCCTTCTATATCTACTCCGTTTGGGGTTTGACCATGAGGGCAATTTTCTGTGTGCATTTAAGACAAAGAAACATGGAAAGAAAGACGAGTGCACTAAGGCAAGCCCCTAGAGTCTGGAGTTTTAGACCACCCTTGGTAAGCTGTGGCTGGACCTGTCAGAGCCTGGTCCTGCTAATTGCCACTTCCCACGTGGAAAGATCACCAAGTAGGAGTGTGAGGCCGCTTTCCAGTGGTGATGGAAGGCCCCACCTGTCACACCTGCCCCAACACTCCCACAGACACTGAGCCCTGCTGAGGAACACTTGGTCTATCTGCCACAGATAGCAAGGTTAGCAATTAGGCTCAGGAATAGGAAAAAAAATCTTTTAAAGAAAAACAAATCACTGTGCCTACAATGGCCTATCCAAACACAGTCATCACAACAGCGATGGCGTCTCTGGAACTCAGCGGCATTTCTGAAGCACATTTCACGCAAAGACAACAAGCAATTTGGACTTGAACCAGGCGAATTCCATCTCCATCAGCCAAGGGTTTGGCTGGGGAACCTCTATTGTTTCTTGGTTGATTCACTGAGGGATTAGACTCAATGAGAGCAGCAATTAATGTCACCCTGCTTTTGCTCCTTCCTGTGCCTTCTTCTGGATTTCATCGAGTTTCCCGGATATGACACTATGCTGAGAAAAGTTAGAGGTTAAGGGTAGCATCCATATGTCCTGTGCATAGGCTAGCAAGCTCTGAGGTGATGAGGATAATGATGGTTATGGTGCCATCAAAGGCTCCCAAGCTAAGTTGGATGATCTATTTACTGAGGCAAGCTCATCCTCCAATGAAATAGCATCCTCCTAGGGCTACAAATGCCAAGAATCTCCTAAAATCACTCTCTCTTCCTCCTCATCCTCCTCCTTCTTCTCATCCTCCTTCTCCTCCTTCCTTCTTTTCTTCTTCTTCTCTCAAAAGTCCAGTTACCTGTCTCTTATTGGGTATAATCACTGTGGTTAGGATTCTCCCCCTTAGTGTTGTTTAACCCACACTTGAAAGTCACCACTGTGAGGCAGACACTGGGCTAAGTACCAAAGGTTCAGTGATCAACAGCTTTCAGACCTATCCTCAAAGAGCTCTTGGTCCAGCAAGGGAGACAGACATGTAATATGTAATGTAAACACAATATTAAGAGTAGCCTTATTTGTTTTAAAGGTAAGTTCAGAATATTATGGGGACACAGAAAGAGGCACATAACCTAGCATCAGAAGAGGCTTTTGGAAGAGATAATATCTGGTTGACTGAGAACCTCCTTTCCATCCAATCCAAAGCAAGACTGAGTTGGAGTCTCAAATCTTGAGCATGTCCTGCTGAAGGGAACCACAGAAGTCCCCACCTTCTATCATGCCAGTTCAATAAATCACTTGAAACCAGGTGCAGTGGCTCATGTCTGTAATTCCAACACTTTGGGAGGCAAAGGTGAGAGGATTTCCTGAGCCCGGGGATTCAAGATCAGCCTGGGCAACATGGTGAGACCTCGTTTCTACATATATGAAAAAATTAGCTGGGCACAGTGACCCGTGCCTGTAGTTCCAGCTGCTTAGAAGGCTGAAGCAGAAGGATCACCTGAGCCCAGCAAGTCAAGGCTGCAGTAGCTGTGAGTATGTCATTGCACTCCACCCTGGACAACAGAGTGAGACTCCTACTCAAAACCAATCAATCAATCAGTCAATCAATCGCTTGAATTTCAATTTCTTATGGTCTTTACTTTTCTGGATTCCTCAGAGACCTCAGCCTGGACAAGCCCCAGGCTTAAAGGACCAAACCCAACAAAGGAATTTTCTGACTCCAAATCTCCTTGGGCTGAACATGTTCCCTGAACATGTTCCCTCAACCCTGTACCAGTGGTGTAAATGGAAGAACATCCACCAGATGAGCATCATTTTCAAGAAAGGAATTGTGAGATAGTAGAAGTATTCAGTCCTTCCCTCGTGAAGTTTACAGTCCTGTCCAAGCTAGAAGAACTTGGAGACCAGCTAACCCAGTCTACTCGTTGCACAGGTGAGGAAACTGAGCTCGATGGTGAATAGCAAGCCACCCAACATTACATAAAACCCAGTCTTTGTCCCCATTGAGCTAGAATGTGTGCCCCACAAGAGTAAGGGATTTACTTGCCTGTTTCATCACTGTCTAGAGAAGTTTGTGACAACTAGGCAGCTCTCAGAAAATATTTGCTGATGCTGCTGTTGATGCAGAATTGTATCACATAGACAACAGAGTTTTTCAAAAGCATGAGCTTTACAGTCAGACAACCCTGACTGTGGCCCTGGATCAGTTGCTTTTGAGCATGTGACCTTGACCAGTTCTTTGTGCTCCTCACACCTCACTTTGGTCATCTATGAAATGTAGACAGTAGTGCCACAGAGACTGGTGAGATTTAAAAGAAATAACACGTGGAACACAGTGAGCATAGTGCTTGACACATATGTGCTCAACAAATGGCAGTTGTTATCACTGGTAGTAATAGTGGTAAGAACCAAGTGAGTAACTCGGAGAAGAACTTAGGAGAGAAACAGGACAAAAGGGGCAAGGCTAGCACCCTGTCAAACCCACCCATAAATAAAGCAAACTCACCAGAGGAAATCTACCCCTGAAATATTCCCTCCAATCACTCCCCCACCCCTACCTCCTCATTGACACCTGGCATTTTAACATTGAGAGTCATCCTTTCAACTATAATCTGAACCCTTTAAAACTGAGCGTCCTGAATAGAGACCCACTTTGAACTACTACCAGATGCCCAGACTTCACTTTAAATGAATTGTACGACTTTTCCTTGAGTTCAACAAACATTTAATCAAACACTGACTCTTTTCCAATAACTTTCCTATATAATTGACTTTGTTTAATCCTTACAACATCCTCAGAACATAGGCAAATCAAAGACATTTTACACATAATGACATAGACTCAGGAGGATGTGAGTGACACACATGTGGTCTCACAGCTAGCAAATGACAGAACCAAGACTCCACCTCAGGTCTGGCACCAAAGTCTCATCACAACAGGGGCCATTGAGATGATGAACTAGAGGTGAAATGACAGAGGCTCAGTCACCACAGGTGGGACGAGGGGCTCCAAGATCACACTGTCTACTTTACAGCCTGCCTCTGGCTGCCTCCAAAGACAGATGCTCTGGGTGAGCTCCTGAGGCTAAAACTGCCCACAGCTCTAAGGGTCTGTTTTGGTGGGAAGCAAGATGGACTTGCTGTCACTCTTCCACACCCTCTCCCTGTCCTAAGTTGAGCATGGGGGCAGGATACCTGCACTGCAAGTCTGAACTTCCCCAGGGGGATTATGGAACCCCCCTCAAAGGGAAGCAGTAAGGCCCATGCTTTAATCTAGTACTTCCTCAACCTCAATAATTCACATACCTCCATCATCGTTTTTCCCATAACCATGCACCACCTGTATAATTATTTCCCATTTTTCTCTAGATCAACTCGCTATTTTTAGTTAGACAAATTTATTTTTCAAGATGTATTACCACAACGTTATCTTCTTTTACCTCATCCTAAGCAATGACATCCATAAAGTCATAAATCTGAAGTGCCTGTTCTATACACATTAAAAGCAATGCACAGTTATTAAAATAAAAAGAGTCTGTGATTCACTAGCAGCAAACACACTTCACCTTATGTAATTCTTCTGCAATCCATGTGTGATCAATCAGGGATTACATGGAGTAAAGTGTCCTAATTCATCATGGAGAGCAATTAAATGTCATGAATAGTTTAATCAGATGTTAACATCACAATCATGTTGATGATGAAATAACACCAATAATTCAAAAGCTTCTAATATACTATAATCTCTATTATCTCCCACTTTTGGAGTCAAACAGGCCTTGTAATTTCTTAGGGTTGCAAGAATTAAATCTGAGAACCCAAAATGGAGAGAGAGAGAGTTAAAATTCTGACTAGACTCAATCCAGCAATGTTACAAATCCTAAAACAATTCTTCTATCCTTTCTAGCTTCCTTTTCTCTTTCTCTCCCTCCAGTCTCTTCTTCGTGTTCTCTGTCTCTCTCTCTCTCTCTCTCTCTCTCTCTCTCTCTCTCTCTTCTCTTGTTCCAGCAAACACTGAGTCACCGCCTGGCGTGCATGTCCATGGACTCCAGGTTTACCAAGAGCTGCAATGTCATCCCTGCCCTCCAGAAGCAAACAATCTTGTTGTGGAGGTGAAAATAGGGCAAATAATTAACATACACCCACCCAAGGAAAAAAATCTAATATACAGGTCACTAACAATTCCAGAAGTGGGCAGATGTGGAAAAGTTCATTCATTCACCCATTCATTCTACCAGCATTCATCACGGGCTGGGCCAGGCATTGCACTGGCTGCTTGAGGTAAAAAACAATGAAAAAGACCTCATAGCTCCCCCTTCAAGGAGACCTAGTATGGAGGAAGGAGGATCACTGAGCTTCCAGGTAGAAGTGCTCCCTCAGCTGGGCTGAAATGCTGGAGGAAGTTTCCTGAAGGAGTGATGTCCAATAGAGTATTGAAAGAGAAGTTAGACACATTAAGGAAAGGGGGTATTCACAGATGGAGGAAAAAGTACAGGGGAAAATGTGGAGGTATGAAAAACAACCTGACTCAGTCAAGAGTTTGAAAGACAATTGGGAGCAGCAGTCAGAGGTGAGCAGAAACTGAACCTCAAAAGGCCCTTTGGGCTAAGAAATCTGGACTTGATCCTGATATGGAGACACCAAAGAGTTATAGTAGAATAATGATGTAATTGGGGCAAATCCAATGCACTACCAGAGACACAGATGGTGGACAGCAATGTAGGTCATTCTATAATAACGTTGCTACACAGTTATGAACACCAAGGGCTGGCTGACAAGTGAAAATCCGAGATCAATCCCTAGGCAGGCAGGAGGGTCACAAATCCTGTTCGTATCTCTAGGAGAAAGGAAACTGGTTCTTGAGAAAGAGTGGGGTGTGAGGAGAAATACTGAAGTCGGTAGAGGGCAGAGCTTCTTAGGAGAGGGGACACATGCACACATAAAGACATATGTACAGCCGGGCTCGGTGGCTCAGCCTGTAATCCCGCGCTTTGGGAGGCTGAGGTGAGTGGATTGCCTGAGCCCGCGGGTTCGAGACCCACCTGGGCAAGCGAGACCTCATCTCTACAATAAATCAAAAAATTAGCCGGGCGTG
>CAUYQG010185834.1:0-15271 GCA_963574415.1 Tarsius wallacei
ATGGCTGCTTCTGCACAAGGACAAGGCCGAGGAGCCCCAGAGCTGAGATGGTTGCCTGTCTGGAGGCAGCAGGGATGGTGGGCCTGCTGGGAGGCTCCTGGCTTGAGGAAGCAGAATGGGGGACTCTGTCCCCTTCTGTCCGTCACTCACTCCCAGGACCACCAGATGCAAGACCAGGTCGGAGGTACTGGAAGTCCAAAGCCCATCCTGTGGGGAAGCTCCTGCCATGTCCCCACAGGGCAGTCCCATCCAAGCACCAGGCCTGATCAAGCCCCGCATCACAGGCAGTCCCCCCGGTGGATGTGGCAGGCCCGACCACCTGCATCTGTCTTGACTGCCTCAGACCCCCTGCTCTGTGGGATCTGCCCGGCCGAGCTGCCTGGCCCGCTGGTGCCGCATCCTACACGAGCAACACATCCACCCTGAGCGATGCTGAGCACACAGCCTGAGTCAGCAGCCCAGCATCCACCCAGGAAAAGCTTCCTCGGGGTCTTTTTTCCCCGTCTGACAGATGCATGCCAGGCCTTCTCCAGAAAGACACATTCCAACAGATTGATTTCTTCTTGGGAAATTGATCCTCACCACCCACAAGGGAAGCAGAACAGGAGGCTCGTCACACACTTAGTGAGTACTTTGATTTGAAAATTCATCCCCTGTCTCTGCCCCGCGACTCACCTTCTCCCAAGGAGCCAACCTCTGCCCATAGCCCCACGGAACAGAGGCCCGAATAAGCAGGCGCCGGGCAGGTGAACAGACTGATGGATGCTGCCACCACTGGGCCCCAGTCAGGGCAGCCCAGGCCAAGAGACAAGGCCAGAAGGGGACAGAGTCCCCCATTCTGCTTCCTCAAGCCAGGAGCCTCCCAGCAGGCCCGCCGTCCCTGCTGCCTCCAGACAGGCAACCATCTCAGCTCTGGGGCTCCTCGGCCTTGTCCTTGTGCAGAAGCAGCCATAAACAGCACTAGCGACCGAGTATGACCATGCTCCAGCTAAACTGCATTTGCAGGACAGGGACCCTCAGGTGACACGTTCTGAGTCCTCGTTCCTTGGGAGACTGACACCCAGAGGCCTGTGCTGGGGATGCAGAGCCTGAACTCCCACTCAGGGCTTCTGGTCCAGCCCAGTGCCATTTCCAGAAGAATGAAGGGAAAACTCAGGGGTCCCCAAGAGATTAAGAGGATGGGGTTACCAGGGCTGTGAAAGGGTTGGACTTGGAGGTGGGAGGGAACAGAGAGGTCAAGGTCAAGAGGACAGGGTTCACTGGTCCAAGTCCTGGATGTGTTTTATTTCACTAAATCCCTGCGACAGCCCATGAGGAGGTGCCGCGATTGTACCTATGTCACAGATGGGATAGCCGAGGCGGGGAAGGTTAATTCATGTGTTGTCCCGTAGCTGTCCTCAGTCAAGGGCAGGTCTGGAAACAAGACCAGGTTCATCATCGTCTGCCACCCTGGCCTTTCTCAGCAGGCCGGGCTGAGTCTCTGTCTTCAGTTCCCCAGAGACCCCTATCACATGTTCAGGACCTTAGTGAAGGCTGAGTGAGGGGAATGGTGTGTGTTGAAGGGAGAAGGAGGGACCCTGCCCTCGGTCCACACCCCAGGCCCTGCTCTGGGCCCTGGCCAGTTCACTCAGTTCTCACGCAGTCTGTGAGGCCGTCCGGTCCCTGCCCCCCACTGAGCAGATAGGCACTCGGGGCCAGGGCCTTGAGGCGCATTGCTGGCCCTGCCCGTGTTCTGGGTTTGGTCCTGGCCTCTGTGCGTCCTGCTGCTCGCTGAGAAGATTCTAGCACCCTGGAGGGTTAGAGGCAGCAGGGGTGGGGTGGAAGCTGAAAGACTGAGTGGCTGCCCATCACGCACAGGTGCCATCAGAGCCCCCCAGCCTCCCTGTCCTCGGTGGCAGATGGGTGCACAGCCAGGCAGAGAGGGACTTGGCAACATACCCATTCAGAGTTAGCGGAGGCAGTTCCTTAGCCCAGCTCTTCTGGGTAGCCGGCAAACATGGGATATGGGGTTGGACAGAGCTCAGGACTCACGGGGACCTGCAGGACTGCAGTGTGACCCTGGATCTGAAGGGACTGCCAGCTCCATCAGGTCCCAGAAGGGAGTTGCCACCCAGCCCAGGAGGGCCACGGTTTCTGGGTCTCACCCCCACCCCCTTGGGAGACTCTCCCTCAGCACCTGCCTCCCCCCACCCCCACCAGGTACCCAGGCACACGGTGGTCCAACTCTAGACGGGGCCACATGGGCCCTGTTTGCTGTCAGCGTTCCATACATCTAACGACACTGTTAAAATGACACCTGTGGGATAGGAGCAGATGGAAGTTCAGCAACCAGACGGTGCAAGCAGAACAGCAGGATGGCTAGGAGGGCCTGGAGGGGCCAGGGGGCAACACCAGATCCCTGGGTCAAGCCTAGGGCTTGTGGCATGACTGTCCCCATCCTTCTCAGTTCCTCTGAGCTGGCAGAGTGCCCGCCAGGCCTCACAATGTGGCACCTTGTGTGTTGAAGCTGTGTCAGCCTCTGTCCCGGCCTTGGTGATCCTCCCGGGCCAGCCGCAGCTCCCCTGTGCCATGTGGGCAGGGAGGAAACCCAGCCTGGGTGGACACTGGGCCTCCCCCCCCCCCCTCGGAGGCCTCCGTCTCCGGGAGCCTCACCCCTGCCTCCTTGGTGAGAGGCTGTACTGTCCTCCAGTCAGGTCACCCAGGCCTCAGCTATCCCAAGTGTGGATGGAGGGCTGAGCGTGGCTTTCCCAGGTCTCCTAGAGCTGGGCCCTGGGCAGAGACCTAGGACTGGGGCCTTGCTCTTGTAGGTGGTGTCAGTGAGCACATGAGACACTCTGCCACACAGGAAGGCCCTGGGTGAGTATGTGGGGACCTCGGTGTGTGGCTGGGGACAGGGAGCAACTGAAGCTGGGCTGGCATTCATGGAGCAGCAGGTGGGCAATTGGCATCCAGTGTATCCTGGGTTCATTGCCCATAGTGACAAGAGGGTCTTGGGAGCCAGGGCTCTCCAAACACCATAGCATAGGCTCGTGGGCACAGGCCGACTCAGATCATGGGCCACAGGACGTCCAATATGACTCTCTGGGGTCTGCCTTGTCTGGGGTCTGGGCAGAACTAAGGCAGAAGCATCAGGGCAAGCCACAAGACCAGCCTTGTCTAACACGACAGTGCCTTCTCGGTGGTCATCAGGCCCTGCAGTGGCGGGGACAGGACAGTACATGGCCATCGGGAGGTCACCGTAGGGGTCTGCTCCCTAGTCAGGCCAGCATCTGGCAGAGAGATGTCTCTGTTGCTTTTGGAACAGAGCCTCCGTCAAGATCCCAGCCGTGAGGCTGCATGCTTGCTGGATGGTGTTGGCTGATGTCTCAGAAGTGGCAGGGTGGCGTTGAGGCCTCTGTAATCCTCACTGATGGGTGAGATGGGGGCAGGTTGGTCACGAGCAGAAGATGACCTTGAGCGGTGCGGGTTCTGTCACAGGAGGAGAGGTGCGGCTTCCTTCCCCACAGCTGTCAGCAGCCTTCCCGTATGGGGGGCCCAGCCAGGCTGTGGCCCCGCCTGGAGCCGTGTGTCTGACGGGAGGTGAGACGTGCACTTCCAATTACAATTAGCATCAGCGTGAAGTCTCCCCAATCACTTTCTCATAATTAGTTGTTGCTTCCCTGGCGTCTGTGTACTTTGCAGATTCGTTGACATTTGAGAGCCCCGAAATAAGGACTTTGTGGGGGGAGGTGGCAAGGGGGATGGTCTTTCTTTTCAGCAGCTGATCCTCACTGGGACAGTGGAGAAGGGACCCGGGGGGAGCAAGGACAGGTCACTTCCTGAGCAGAAGGGGCAGTGGGGGCTGGGTTTTGGGGTCAGGGTTAGACTTCAGAGAGAATGTTCTCAGAAAGCCACGGAAGCCCCCTAGGCATGAGTTTCCTAGGGGGCCGTGAGGCTGCACGCTCTCCGGGTCTATCATGGAGATGGTTAGGTGGCTCAGGCAGGTGTAGCTTGATTGTCCCCGAACCAGAGGTGGGCCTAGGTGTCCCAGGTGCCAGGGAGCTGTGCTGAAGGGCTTGTGCCCCCGACCGGCTGTTGTTCACTGTCTGCTCTATTTCCCCCTCAGCACTGTGCACAGAGGAGTGTGTCCACGGCCGCTGTGTCTCCCCGGACACCTGCCACTGCGAGCCTGGTTGGGGAGGGCCTGACTGCTCCAGCGGTAAGTCCGAGTCTCTGGGAGCTGGGGGCCTGGCTCCGACTCGGGGGCTGTGGTGTGTGCATGCTACATTTTGTGTTGGGCTAGTGACACGGGGTGGGCTACCTGTGCCTGCGTGGGCACCAAGGAGGCAGCATGGGCACTGTCCCTACAGCTGGCCGGCCACCTGAGAGTACTGCGCACCTGTGACTGACGTATGATGGTGCTGTGGCGTCGTGGTTGTGGGGTGTGGGGCCTGTGCGTTGGGTGTGTAGGGAACTGGGGTCATCTGGATGACTGAGACTTTCAGTGGAACAACTCTCGATATGGTGTCTGAGGGCTGAAGTGGATTGACAACCACCCAGGAGCGCAGACCCTCCTTGTCCCCACAGTCTAGGACTGGGCCTCCTCTCATGGGTCCAGGGCTCACTGGCTAAGTTTTGTGGGTGCCCACCTAGGCTCAGGGCACTGAGTCCTGAGACTGGTGGGTTCTGGGATATCTCCGTGTCCCCAGCATAGGAGAGTGGCCATCATGGGCGGGTCACTGTGCCAAGCGTTTTTGTTAGTAAATAGTTGTGTTCTCTGGGGAGGGCTTCCTGGGGAGCGTGGGTGGGGGACACTCTCAGGGCTGACCTGAGATCTGCTGCAGCATGAGGCATTATCTCCATGGTGGGGCCGGCTGCCTGGAGGGTGGAGTACCCCAGCAGCTGCTGGGCATCCTCTGCCAAGAACTGGATAGGAGAAACCTCCTTCTTCTCTTCCCCCAGACCCTCACAGGCGGCCCCTTTCCACAGCACATGACGCCCTCAGCAGTTGGTCGACATCATGGCCTTATGAGGTTTTCAGGGCAACCTTGACCGGTGCTGGAGCCCCAATTTCTTCCTGCTTTGAGTTGGAATAGAGTCTTTTTCTGTTGACTTGAGCAGGTGATGGAGCCAGACGCATCCCTCAGGGATCTAAGCTGCATGATTTGCTGGTCTTGGGGCACTGACTCTGGTTTCCTTCTTCCACACTAACTACAGTGGTCATGGAAACCTGAAGAGGAGAGTGTTGGGTGCACATTGGACCCGCGTGGCACTCTCAGCCTTCCCCAGGGTCTCTGCTGGGGCAGCAACTCTTAGACTTTGTCCCTTTCTCCCAGGACCTTGATGCCCACTAGGCATCTGAGATCACACTGGCCAAGGCAGGGCGACTGGTGACGATCTTGGCTCAGGGAGTCTAGGGTCTATCTGGGTGCCTGAGAGAGTCTCCAGCGGCCATGGTGGCCTCCCACTTCCACCTGGCCCGCTGCTTGAGGGGACCCATGACTGAGAGATGGGGCTAGACAGCAGATGTGCACCTGAGGTGAGCTGAGGAAGGTATCTGCCTGTCGTTCGGTGGCCTGCAGGAGATGCATGAGGTGGTGTCGCTGTCTTCCATATCTGTTTTGTTTTGGGTAACTTTGCTTATAATGAGCCATTGCTTTTACATTTTATTGTAGATATTGCAGGTTTGGGATGTGGGTGTATTGTGTGATGCTTCTGTTCAACCCCTCACCCACATAGTGAGCACGGCACTCAGTGGGTGGTTTTCAACCCTGGTCCTCCCTCCCCAAGCTTTGGGTGTCCCGTCCCTATCTTCTTGCCTGTGTGTACCCAGTGCCTAGCTACACTCATAAGTGCAGTCGTTGATTTCTCATTCCTGTATTAATTCACTTAGAACCATGGTTTCCAGCTGCATTCATGCTGTTGCAGAGGACATGGTTTTGTTTCTTTTTGTGGCTGGGTACTTACTATTCCATGGTGCGCGTGGACCACAGTTTTCTTTATCCAGTCCACAGTCGATGGGCGTCTGGGTTGGTTCCATCACTTTGCTTACAATGAATCTAGTATGAAGAAATATGTAACCTGGATTAGGTGGACCCTGCTGTCGTGGGTCTGCTCGCCACTGTTGAGTTCTGGTGCAGAGGGCAGCCCAGAGGAGGTTAGAACACAGCCAAGTCCTGGGGGCCTGTGCTACATGCTCAGAGTTGTGTGGGGTGGGTGGGCCCTGGAGGGTCTTCAGACATGGTCTGTACCTTCTCGGGGCTTCTGGTCTAGGGAAGAACTGGAACGAAGGCAGCATTTGCCTGGGACTGGGCAGTGTGGGTGGGTCTTACCCCAGTTGAACTCACTGGGCATGTGGGGACACCCTTGCTACTTAGTGCAGGATGGGGCTGGTCCACTTGTCCCCAGTTCATTCTCCAGCCTCAGCCTGAGCAGCCTGCGAGCTGCCATTGTCCACTGAACCCACCCTCATGGCTGAAGGCCACCACTCTGGGCCCACTCAGAGATGTGTGCCACTGACCCCACAGGAGGGGCTGGCAGGTGGGCTCCAGCCCTCTTGTGAGGGACAGCAGCATCAAATTGAGGGATTTCACAGATCCTCACCTCCCATGTCTCCCAGAGCATTGAGGGTTTAGCTGCCCTGTGGGGGGCCTCCAACCCCTGCTTAAATCCCCCTGGTGACGAGGTACCACCTCCCGTGGAGGCTCCTTCTCATAGCTGGTGGAACTCTAACTCTGGCTTCTACTGGTGGGTCTCCCTTGTGACAAAAGCCAGGGGAGGTGATGGGGCCCTGTGACCCTCCTTGCCATGTGTGGAATTTCTCCAAGGGGTCTCACTGGACAAGACCACAGGCTGCGTATGGACAGACGGTCACCTCAGAGCAGTTGACAATTGCTATGGAGGCAGAGGAAACCTGGGCCCTTCCACGGGGTAGCCTTGTGAGTCCTAGGACACAGTGGCCCTTCTCGTCTGGTCTTTCTTCTCTAAGTTCCCTCATTTCTCAGAGATGTCACCTGGGCTGCCTTCCCTGCCAGTCTCTCCACGGACTGTGGCCTTTACTTTTCTTAAGTTACCATCCCTAGATCTGACCACACGGCTGCAAACCTGGTCTGACCGGTAGGGAAAAGTGTGATGGAGACAGCTACTGCCCACTGAACGTCACTGTGTGCTGGGCGCTTGCTTCACTTGTCTATTCATTTAATCTCCACAATAACCCTAGGGCACAGGAATTATTATTCAACCCCATTTTGCAGATGAAGAAGTTGGACTACAGAGAGGTTCAGGGACTTCCTGCAGGCACACAGCTGGTAAAGGGCAGGGCTGGAGCTCTCGCTCCACAAAACCTGAGTGCTGAGCCTGAACTTATAGTCATTGTGTGCTCCTTCTGGACGCTCAGGCTCTGTCCACAGCCAAGGCTGCAGCTGGCCTCCAGCACGTGGTCATGGGGAGGCGACTCTGCCTAACAGTGTGGCCTGAGATGCCGTTGTGAAGACAGTGTGATTGGCTGTGGGATGAGGATGGCCACCAGGGTACCCTGTTTAACCTGAGCCTGCTTGCTAGGTGCCCCTGGAGAGCCATCTGTGGTGTGTGCTCTGCAGTGCCTCAGGGTCTCTGTGGGGCCTGTCTGTGGGTCCGGCATCTCAGTCCTATAGTTCATCTCTGGAGGTCTCAGAAGGGGGTCTGTATACTTGAAACCCTTGCAGAGAAGCTGTGGGTTTTGTTTAATTGAAAACAAATTTAAGCTTGTTCTTGTTTGTTTGTTTCTCTCTGATTCTTACATTATATCTGTTTTTGTTAAAAAGAAAATATCAGGCCAGGCATGGTGGCTCACGCCTGTAATCCCAGCACTTTGGGAGACCAAGACAAGAGGATCATTTGAGCCCAGAAGTTTGAGACCAGTCTGGGTAACATAGCAAGACTTCACCTATACAAAAAATAAAAAAATTAGCCGGGTTTGTTGGCTCTTGTATTCCCAGCTACTCAGGAGGCTGAGGTGAAAGAATCACCTGAGCCCAGCAGGTTGTGGCTACAGTAACTATGACTGTGCCACTGCACTCCAGCCTGGGTAACAGAGGAGACCCTGACTCAAACGAAACAAAAAGAAAGAAAGAGAGAAAAAAAAAAAAGAAAGCAAGAAAGAAAAAAAGGAGAGAGAGAAAGAAAAGAAAATCAATCTGCACCAGAAGTCTAGACTACAAGGCTAGCTCGTACTCTGAGATAACCACTGCAGCCTCGGGGTGCTAGTCTTTCTGGTGGTCTCTCTCCACATCTGCACGCAGAGCTGGATCTGGTGGCATTTACTCAGATCTGCTGGATGTACCAGATTCCACAGCCTGCTCTTTTACTGGCTCTGTGGTGCAGCTCTCGCTCCACACTCCTGGTGGCCTTGTGGAATTCCACACTGTGTGTGCCAAGTTATGTAAGCAGCCCCCGACCATGGACACTGAGGCTGTGTCTGAGTCTTCACCCTTCATCCAAGGTCCCTGGAGCCTGTCAACTCAGAATTTAGAACTGTTTCAGGTTTGGAGAGTCTGTGGTGACAGTGTCCTGTGACACATACCCTGTGGGGTCTGGCCAGTGCCCTTATAAGACAGCCATATTTCTGGAGTGCCATGTGTCTGACTGTGTCTGGTGACATGGAGCGTAAACCTTGGTCAGTCTCACGCAGATGCTGCCTCTGAATGAACTTGGTGCTGCACTTTAAAAAACGTCTTGACTCTTTGGAGAAGTTTAGTCTGTGGCCCCGGGTAGAAATGTGACTGCGACTCCTCTCATGCGTACAACCTGGCCACGTGGCCTGTTTCTTCTTAGGGTAAATTCCTAGAGGTGACAGGAGGATGTGAGATCCATCATCCTGAGGCTGTCTCTGTCCTGCCCTGCCCCTTGGCTGTCATGAGGTATATGGCTATTGTGGGTAGACCCAGCTGTGTGTCCTTAAGGCCTGGACCGGTTACTTCTGTTCCTAAAGCAGGCAGATTCACAATGACTGTGGTGATGCATGTCGCTTGACTGACCAGCTTGGAGGGGACACAGGGACAGCACAGCCGTGAGCTTCCTCAGGGGTGACAGTGAGTAAGAGGACAGAGCATTGGTCCTCACTGAATCGAGACGACAGTGACTCTTATTAAATGGCCCCAATCTCCCAAGTGGAGATAAAAAGAAAAAGCTTTCCCTATATTGAATATCCAGCTTCTTAAAGTAATTAGGAATATTACAGCTCTGACAGTGATCGAGATAGAAACATTATTCATAACTTTTATTTCCGCACTGGGCGGTGATCCAGAGTGTTTCATTTGTGAGGTTTCACCGTGAGGGGGACGTGAGCCGAGTCCTAAATGAAGATGCCCATGAACTGGCGTAAGTGGCACCACAGATGAACTGAGAAGCCCCAGCATGCGCCGTGCGATTGAATGGCTGTGCTCCCTGGGTAGTGTCCCTGGGTCCTGTTCCTCTGCCTCCCACCCCTCGGCGCGGCTGTCTGGGTTGTGGGCCATGGACTAGCATTGGGGTTCTGTCCCAGGCCTCCCCAGAAGGGCTGGGTAGAGAGGACAGGGAAGCCCCCCTCCCTCCCCAATGTCTTCCACACTCTTCGATGCTGCCACGCTGGTCCCATCCATGTGCGTAGGGCAAAACGTGGGACAGGTGAAAGCCCTGTATATGGTGTCTTGCTCTCTAGCAAATCCCTCTCCCGCTCCCCAATGCTGGCACGAGGCAGGACCGTACAGCAGACAGCGTGACAAAGGCAACGGGACCCAGTGCCCACCCCCACAGAAGCTCCTGCCAGGACCCATGAGTGCTTATTGTAACTGGTGTGTGGGACTCCTAGCCAACTTGGCTTTAAGCAATCTCCGCAGATTAAAATAGAACATTTACAGCCCAGAACTGCGCCTACACTCCTAAGCCAGCCGGGACCCTTCAGGTCAGTGCTTCTTAAACAAAGTTATTTGTTGGCTAGAGATTCTTCTTTAACAAAATTGTGGGCCAGGCACCATGGCTCATGTCTGTAATCCCAGCCCTTGGGGAGGTTGAGGCAGGCGGATCACTTGAGCCCAGGAGTTTAAGACCAGCTTGGGCAACATAGCAAGACCTCATCTCTATAAAATTTTTTAAAAAATTAGTCAGGTGTGGTGGTGCATGTCTGTAGTCCCAGCTATTTGGAAGACTGAGGCAGGAGGATTTCATCAGCCTAGAAATTTGAGGCTGTGGTGAGCCAGGATTCTGCCACTGCACTCCAACCTGGACAGCAGAGTGAGACCCCAACTCAAAATAAATAAATAAAATTTAAAATTGTGGCAAAGTATGCATAACATAAAACTCCCCATTTTAAGTGTACAGTTTTGTGACACCAGTTCGTCCATACTGCTGTGTTGCCCTAACCCTGTCACCAGGGCTTTCTCATCTTCCCCAGCTGGAGCTCTGCACCCATGAAACACTGGCTCCCCAGCCCCCACCCTCCAGCTTTTGTCTCGACTGAGTGCCTTGTCTGAGTGAAATCCTGCAGAGTGTGTCCTTTCGTGACTGGCTCTTTTCACTCAGTGTGGTGTTCTCAGGTTCACCCATGTTGTAGCTGGTGTCAGGATTTCCTCCTCCCTAAGGCTGGATGCTACTCCCTCGTGTGGATGGACCAGGTTGTGTTTCTGCACCAGGTGGCTGCTGGTCATGCGAGTTGCTTCCACCTTTTGGTTCCCATGAGCATGCCACTGTGAACACGGGGTGCCAACCCTGCCAGACCCATTTTCCCTTCCTTGGGTGCGTGCCCCACGTGGTGCTGCTGGACCTGTGGGAACTCTGCACTCAATGTTTTGAGGAGCCCCCTCCTCCTCCCACGGCAGCTGCCCTGACTTACTCCAGCACCTGTTGGGAGGTGTTCTGGGTGGGGGAGGGATGTTTTGCCCAGCTCACTCCAGCCATCTGCTCCCTCAGATAAAATTAATAAGTAGGTGACACATGGGGTGTCTCCAGCACTGGCGAGGGGGAGCGCCTAGCACGTGACAATGGCGGAACAGAGTGGTGGGCCAAGCTGGTGCCATCGTGCAGGGCTGGCACTGTTGTGTGGGGCTGGCGCTGTTGTGTGGGTCTGGTGCCATTGGGCACGGCACCCCGCCCCCCACCCCATGCAGGCATGGTGAGGACATGGGACCCCCCCCACAGGCCACAGAGCCCCACGCACAGGCCCAGAGCCACATTTCTAAGGGCAACATGTGGAGGTGTCTGTGGAAAATGCAGTTCCTCAGAGAGAGATCATGGGTGCTCCCACTACACTCACCAGCCCGGAGGTCAGGCTGTACACTACAGGCAGGGGCAGAAGGTGCGTCCTGTCCTGCTGAGGGGGGCCTGGGATGGCAGGAGGTCTGTCTAGCTCAGGCACCCCTGGCGTGTGCTGCTGAGACTACTTGTGATGATGCATCTCCTCCCACAGCCCCAAGAAGTGGGGGCAGGGCTCCTGGTTTCCAGCGGGGGATGCTGAGGTCTGCCAAGGCTCAGTCCTTCTCCAGGGCCACTTGGCGGGTCCAGGGCACCGTGTGTTTCTACCAGAATGTGGGGAAGGAGGTTGGGCTTGGCCCCAGCCAGATGTCCCTCCTGACCCATGCCATCCCGCATGTCACAGCTGTTACCCCATCTGCCTTCTGGGTGAGGGAATGAGGCCCAGGGAGTTTCGGGTCTGGCTTAAGGGTGCCCAGCACCTATCAACAGAGACAGGATTTGAGCACATGTGTCTGTCTCTGGCAACACACTTGAACTCCAGTTTACACATCTCCACAGGACTCTTCCACCATCTCGGCCTCCCATACCCGGGGCTGGAGGGCTGCTCAGATGCCTGTGCGACCATGCCAGCATCTCTGCCTCATGTGGTCCTAGGTCTGATGCCCACCTGGCTTCAGCCTCCTCTCCCATCATCCTTACCCACCTCCCCCATCCTATATCCACTGACTGAATGCCCCTCAAAGACGTCCTTTCTGATCCACAGGCCTGACTGCATATGGCCCACACGGCCTTCTGTCCCCTGGATGGGATGCTGGAGAGAACTTGGGGCTGCAGCACATGATCTTCCAAAGCACATCCCCATGGGGCCCACTCACTCCCCAGATGGCAATGCAAGTTCAACGGCCACACGGGTCCTGTGAGGAGGCAGAAGTCACATCTGCAGAGACATGGGAGAGACACCAGGGCATGGTAGAGCCAGAGCTCAGGAAGGACAAGCCAGAGGTGCCTGTCACCAGCGAGGAGGGGGGCTCCCCACTGGCAGATCCTCCGAGGCAGAGGTACAGGGGAGCAGTGCAGGTGGCTGAAGCAGATTAGCTGGGTGGACAGGCCAGGCCAAGGGTGTGGCGCTTTCACACCAGCACCCAGAGCCCGGATTCTATCGACTGGCGTGGGGGCCCTGAGGGCACGATATGTACCTGCCGAGCTTGCAGTGTTTCCCAGTGGGCAGCCCTCAGCCCTCTCCCCTCCCAAGTAACAGACGACCAGGCCTGGGTCTGGAGTGGGAGCAAAGAGGACGTTGGAGACTCTGATCAGCCCGCCAGCCTCTCCTTGCCCTCCCTGACAGAGGCCACTAGAACATATGGCAGGCCATCTTGGTGTTGTCAGGAAGCAGATGGGATGGGGAGACCGCTGTGAAGGAGCTGGGCGGGGGTGACTCACAGAGGCCAAGTTGGATGTGGTCCAGCCCAACACCCTCTGCCTTACCTCGTCTGACCAGGGAATGTCCAGGTAGAACACTTGATACAGCCTTACTGCCCCCACCTCCAGCACCTCTGACCCCCCAGCCTGCCTCTGGGGCAGCCCTGCCCTCCAGCCCTCAGACCCCAGGGGACCCCAGAGCAGGCAGCTATGGCCCAACTGAACCACCACACCAGAGGCAGCAGCAGAACTGGTGACTCTGAGACCCTCTAATAAGGAAAGCCCATTCTGGCAGGCTGAGTAATCGGCCTCCAATGGAATAATTAATAAAGTTATAAAAATATGTCTACTGTAATAGCAAGAATAATTCAGGCCAATTAGAAGCAATTATTTCTTACAGTTATGCCATTTGATATTTTTTACGAAGATCTCTAGCAGCAAGATAGGATTCCTGGGTTTGGCTGCCTGCTTGAGAAGTTCTGTTGAGACCAGTTCTTCTTCCAAATGAGAAACAGCCATCCATCTATCCATCAATCATCATTCATCATCTATTATCCATCATCTATCATTCTTCATTCATCATCCATCATTTATCATTCATCAGCCATCCATCCATACATCCATCATCCATCATCCATCCATCATCCATCATTCACCCATTATCCATCCATTCATCCATCCATCTATCATCCATCATCCGTCATTTATCATTCATCATCCATAATCCATCCATCCATCCATCATCCATCCATCCATCCATCCATCCATCCATTCGTCCATCATCTGTTAATCCATCATCCATCAATCATCCATCAACCATCATCCATCCATCCATCCATCCAATCGTCAATCATCCATTAATCTATCATCCATCAATCATCCATCATCCATCCATCCATACATCCATCCATCATCCATCCATTATCCATCCATCCATCCATTTGTCCATCATTCATTAATCCGTCATCTGTCAATCATCCATCATCCATCCATACATCCATCATTCATCATCCATCCATCCATCACCCATCCATTCTTCCATCATCCATCCATCCATCCCTCCATCTCCATCCATCCATCCGTCATCCATCTATCCATCATCCTTCCATCATCATCCATCCACCATCCATTCATCATTAATCATCCATCCATCATCCATTCATCCATCATCCATCCATCATTCATCCATTCATTCATCCATCCATCATTTATCCATCTATCATCCATCCATCTTAATTCATCCATCATCTATCATCCATCATCCATCCATCAATCCATCCATCCATCATTCATTCATCCACCGTCCATCCATCCATCCATTATCCATCATCCTGTCTATCAGATCAACCATTGTTCCCCTTGTTCAACTATGTACCAATCTATCCATCCATCTGTCAATCATTCTGTCTGTGCATTCCTCTCTCTATCCCTTCATCCATTCTTCCACCATCTGTCCATCTATGCATGCATCCATCTGTTCATCCATTCAATCAGCAGACATTGTTTGAGCCCCTTCCATATGCCAGACATTGTGCTAGGTTCTGGGCATGTGGAAATGAGTAAGATGCTGTCCCTGTCCTGTTAAGGAGCTCCTGGCCCAGGCAACTTTTTTTGCCTTTGAGTCATGGCAATTCTTGTTTCTGTTCCTCTCAGAGGTCTTGCCAAGTATAAGTTTGGCCAACCCCTCTTTCCCTCCATTCCACAGACACTCATGTAGATATTGGACTTAAACCTGGCCTTGAGCTAGTAATAGGCTCTTTTCCAAGGAGCTTTGACTTTTTTTCCTATATCTGAGTACTTAGGGATCTGCTTGCTTTAAGACACCTGCTGTTCTGGGTCCCAACTTTTATCCGGTAGCCATCAGGAGACCTGGTCTGTCTCCACTCTGGCTCCAATGTATGGCACATCCACGTGACTGGGGCAAGACATTGGCTTTTTGTTGGCCCGTTTTTAAAGTCTCAAGAATCACTGTGTCACTGTGGGTTCACGGGATGGTAAGAGTCTAGAGGTTTGGAGTCTCTGTTGGAGACCCATGTTTGCTTCCTGGAACACTGGCGTGGGTTGAATTCTGCATTAAATCAACTCATGCTCACAGGCCTCCTGCAGGAAATCCCCAGAAAGTCATGCCCCTTTTGCAATGAAAACATCCTGCTTCTGATTTCTCTGCCTAGACGTTGAGTCTTTTCTTATAGGGCAACAAAACCATGATCTGTTCATTAATCTCCATAGAGCCCTTGCCATCAGCCAAGATCTGTGCTGGCCTAACCTGGTAGAATTTTCTAGTGTGTGGTCTTAAAGTCACCAAACACGTATCAAGAACCAGATCTATTTGGGGCTCTGGGTATGCAGGAAGACCCAGGTCTCCACCTGGCCCCAGTGGGCATCTCTGACCTGGGCTCCCTTTGCTCTTGTGAGTCAGAATGTCAGGGCTGGCACTGGCCTGGTGACACCCTAAAGGTGAAAAGGCCATTGTAGACTGGGAGAAGACATTTGTAATACATGTATTCCCCCCAGGATTAATATCAGGAAATATATATATATATTTTGAGTTGGCGTCTCACTGTCGCCCAGACTGGAGTGCAGTGGTCACTCCCAGCCACTGCAGCCTCAACCTGCTGGGCTCTGGCGATCCTTCCGCCTCAGCCTTCCAAGTAGCTGGAACTACAGG
>CAUYQG010185835.1:0-10827 GCA_963574415.1 Tarsius wallacei
ACCCGGCTGATTTTTTTTTTAATTTATTGTAGAGATGAGGGCTCGCCAAGTTGCCCAGGCGGGTCTCGAACCCGCGGGCTCAGGCAATCCACTCACCTCAGCCTCCCAAAGCGTGGGATTACAGGCTGAGCCACCGAGCCCGGCTGAAAGTTAAATTCTTAATTTTAATTGGAATTTCGATCACTAATGACCTGGTTGTGACATTTGATTTCCTCTTGGATTCTGTCAGTCAGACTTACATTCTAAAGGAATAGGAACATGGAACTGTGAAGAACAGAGTTGAGTGAAATATTTTATAAAGACAATAAAAATATCCGTACCTTTTGTTTCTAGGAATGCCCTGTATTTTTTTTTTTAATTACTATAGACTATTTTAGGACTACTAATAATGGCTAATATTCCCAGATGTGAAAACAGCTTCCTCTTTGAAAAGAAAAAAAAGAGTATGTGTTATGTGTATGCATGTGGCTATTTGTAGGGGTGTAGTTGATATTTCTAATACCTGACTTTGGGTGATATGTCCCTAAAATTTCTTCTAGGGGCACTCTTTTCCTATTTTAATTTTATGTGCTTTGGGTAAAACTCTACCTCTGGTTCCTGGATGTAGATAGTATTAATTGTATTACCAGAGCTTATTAGATAGTAATATCGATTATTATTATTATACTTTATTATGCATAGATTTCATTATATTTCAGCACTATTTCAAGAGGACTTTAAACTTTAAAGTTAGCTCTATGTATAAATAAGCTCAGGCATATTTTTTCTTTGAAAATACCAAAAATGGTTCTATTTACATTTTATTACAGTGATGATTTTTCATGTGAATGCTGATATCGCATTTTGAAGACTAGTTTATTTTACATCGTCTGTCACAAAGTTATATGTAGACCAAGGAACACTCCAGCTTTTATTATTTGAAGCTGATTCAATTGAAAAATTAATTTTTTTCTACTTATAGGAGCATACACATTAATATGTACCTCTCCATCTAATATTGAGATTCATTGTTATTCCTTACAAAGGGAATAAGAGCTCCCTTGTTTTATAATAGAAGGTTAAAGTGTATAATAAAACTTTCTTCTACTTTCTCTATTACTCTGTAAGTTTTGTGAATATCAATAATCATTCTTGATCTTCCTTATATTCTCTGCATCCAGCACAGTTTATTCAATGGACATTTGTGGCATAAATGAAAGTTTCCTACATAAGGAAAGCTATTCCGCATGAGAACAAGAGGGCTTATATAGTAGTAAATGTCCTGTAAGTGTCAAAGAAAACTAAGAGGAAATAAATACAAAGCTATTGCAACTTCAATTTTTCAAGAATACTTTCATGTGCTGTGTTTGATGTCCTTTAGGAGGTCTTGTTAAAAATGTTCTAGAATCTTGAAATTAAGGTCCATAATAAATATTTAACTCATAACCCCATTACTCTTCCATCCATCAGTTTCAGAACACTATTCAACAAAGTAGGATCTCAGTTTAATTTTGACTAATGATTACCGCCCAAGGTATTAATGATGAGGAAATAGGTTAGGCACCACTTTTGAGGTGAGCAGAGTTAGTGATTTACCCAAACCCTTAGAATGGAATTTGACATCATAGCTGCATGAGCTAGGATACATATTTTAGAATCGCCACTAGAGTGCCTTAGTCAAATAAGAATTTATTATTTCCCACAAAATATGAAGCCCTGAGAAGGAATTCCAGGACTAATACAGTAGTTTCATGATAACAAGAGAGTTGTAGGTTTTTTCTTCCTTTTCACTTTGCCAATTTCAACCCACGTGGCTTTTACTCCCATGCTCACAGTGTGGTTGTTTTACCACAGAAATCACATGTGTGTCCCAGGCAGAGCAAAAAAGAACAAACTCTAAAAAAAATGAATGTCTCTTATTAATTTTAACTTTTAATTAGGAAAACAATAACTCAGTAGATTCCTGTAAATATAATTGTTCAGAACAAAGTTAAGCCACGCCTAATTATACAGGAGCCTGACACGTTGAATCTTTTCCCAGGCACACTGTCACTATAAAGAAAATAGGGTTTTCTTAGACTATTTTTTAATGCTATAACTGAGTACCTAACACTGGGTAATTTATTAGGAAAGGAAATGTATTTCCTACAGTTCTGGAGGCTAGGAAGTCCAGGAATATCTGGTAAGGGACTCCTTACTGGGTCTTACCGTAGCAGAGGACATCACGTGGCAACAGGACAAGAGCATGCCAGATTATTTATTTTATTTTTTTAATTGACAAATAATAATCTTACATGTCTATGTGGAACATAGCGATCTTTTGATATATATGATGTATAGTGATAAGGTCACATTAACTTTTATTTCCTTTAACAAAACTACTTCTGTCCTTCTCTTCCCCTACCATTTCCAGACCCTACGTTCTACTTTTTACTTCTATGAGACCAACTTTTCTTTAGCTTCCACATGAGTGTTTAACTCTCTGTTCCTGGATTATTTTACTTAACATATTATCGCCCATTCCCATCTATGTTACTATGAATAATAGGATTTGATTATTTTTTAATTGATAAGTAGTATTTCATTGTATTTTCTTTATCCATTCTTCTGTTGATGGACACCTAGTATGATTCTATATCTCAGCTATGGTGAATGGTGTTACAATACACATGGGGGTTCAGTTATCTCTTTGCCTGTAGTGATTTTTTTTCTTTGGGTAAACTTATAGTAGTAGATTGCTGGATCATATGGTAGTTCAAAATAAGCAATGATACTTGAAAAAATAGGCAATTAATCTGAATAAACGTTTCCCAAAAGAATACATGCAAATATTTAACAAAAAATGATAGCAATGCTGAACAGCACTAACCATCAATGAAATGCAAATAAAAATCACAATGAGATATTATCATGCCCCAGTTAGAATGGCTATTATCAAAAAGAAAAATAAAAAACGCTGGTGAGTTTACAGAGAAAAGGGAACTCATTCCTGTTAGTAGGAATGCAAACTACTACAGACAGTGGAGAACAGTGTGAAGGTTTTTCAAAAGACTACAAATAGAACTACCATATGATCTTTCTCTTCTTAATAAAACTACCAGTTTCATCTTAGAGCCTTATTCTGATGACCTTATCTAATCCTAATTAACTCCCAAAAGCCCCACCTTTTAATGCCATTATGATGGAGATTAAGTTTCAACATGAGTTTTGGAGAAGACTTTCAAAACATAAATATATATCATGTTAACAGAGGACTTTAGGAGACAAAAATTATGAAAAGGATTATAATTTTATCAATATAATATATATGTACAGTGTGTTCAATAGCTACAATATAACATCATCACTCACAATTTGGTTCCTGTAACATCCCTTAAAGTAAATAGGTCCAGGTGAAACAGATGAAACTTTAGAAGCAGGGTATTCAACATTGCTCCTAGAGATTAAAAAAAAAAAAAAGTGCTCACATCAATAGGTTAGTTAGCACGAAAGTAACAAAAGTATAAACCCCAGAGATGTAGACCAAGAGTAAATCAGATTTGGTCAGCAATAAGATCAATGGTTAAAAGGGGTGAGAAGAAAGATAACATGGAATGAAGTTATGTGAGTCAGTCAATGTGTACAGAAACAGAAAGTTAAACTTCACACAAATGCATTTATAGCACTCATGTGTTGGGATTTCTCGCTTAAAATCCTTCATTGATTATCTAAATGAATTGTTGTCATGTCTTTGAATTAAAAATTTAAGGAAGAAAAATAAGGTTTCTTTAGCCAGATGAGTCTCATTTTTTCTTCTCAAGAAATTTTATTTTACAACGTCAAAGTGATTTCTTTCTCTCTCCTTATTTCCCCCTTTCTTTTGTAATTCTAATTTGCCTAAACTATGGTAGATGGTATTAGTAAAGTCATATAATTTTAAGTGTGGAAAGTAACTTGCCATGTCTCATATAGCTCATGCCCTGTTATAAAATCAGAGAAGGGGTGAACATGTTTATCTATTATCAAGATTTGTCATCAACACAGGATAAAAGTTGGTGATAAAATAAAATTTGGATCTTTTATAATCACTGATTTTACATAGTTGGCAGCAGAAGGACAAAATATGCAATTATAATTCTCAGTAAGACAAATCAGTTCAGAAATTCAAATATCCATGTGATAAATAGCACTCCAGAAATGTTTTTAAGACATAATGTTAGTCAATAAGTTATACACTCTTTGAAATATGTTAGATTCTTGTCTCTATGGTCATGCAGTTCTCTCAACCTCAGGAAACTATAAGCCTGTATCTCCAAAGTACTTTAGAATGTGGAAATAAAGATTGTTTTTAAATGCCATTCTGTATGAATTAAATTGGTGCACTTTTTCATATATTATGATTGATTTTGCATTGCTAGCATAGCCCTTCCTAGAAGGATGGATGGATGGATGGCATTGCACATGCTGCTGAAGAGACCATGAAAAACTTGATGTCAAACTGAGATGTGCTGCCACCAGATTTGACAGGCAACATGAATGATGCAAAACAACAAACAAATTTACAGCCTAGTTAGCTGCACAAATCTCAGCTGATGCTATTTGATAACTCATTAATTTGAAAGTAAGAATTCAGCCAACGTTATCCAGAATAGAGAGTTTGCACATATTAAATGTTCAGTATTGATTATCTAGTCTGAAATTTCTGTGTTTGTCATGCAAAATTAAATAATTCAAACTTAAAGCTATTGAAACTTGATTCTGAGCCTCGAGAGAAATGTGGCTGTGCAGCCTGAGTCATGTGGCATGTAGTTAAAATGTCAGCCTTTTTTTCTTTATTTAATTATGATTAACCAGCACAAAAGATAAAACCCCCTCAGATTACTACTCATCCTTGCAGAGTAATAAATTAATCTTTTTTGAAATGTAGCATTATGGAATCAATCAAATCACTATAACGTATGCACATGGAAACTGTTGTAATCGTTTTATCATTTCTCTGTCTCTTCCTGTGTATGTGAAAACTTCTCCACTTTGGAATGCTGACCCCATTCATTTGGAGTCAATGTCTTCCAGATGGCCATCCTCAAGCTTGGAGCTGTAATAAACTCTAAGCTCAATCACATTTTCTGAATATCATTATTTACGGTTGAGAGCTGAGAGGGGAAATTCATACAATGAAACTTGTTTCATTTGGATCATTTGACTCCCCTCCTACCCACCTGTCCTAAATTACACTTAACAAGAAGCCAGTGGTCTTCAACTTAAGCCCACTGATACAATTATTTACTAGAACAGTGCCTCAGTCGTATATGTTTGCATTTTAATTTATACATTAATATTTTTTGGCCCGGGTGTTTCAACTGGGTTTGCTCATATATGTGTGTGCTTAGTGAAGTAAAGTAGCCACATTTCAGTATCTCAAATATTGTATTGAGAATGGTTAACTCAAGTAGTCTGTATGCTTCCTACTGTGTTATATATTGTTTAGCTATAATATCCATCTACCTCTTTCTTGTCCATTACTCAATAATCTTTGCTTCATTACTAAATGGTACTTTGCTAGTTTTTGTGAGAAACAGAAAGTTGTGGGACTATTGTAATTTGTGTGGGTGTCAAAGTAATTGTATGCTAATTATTTCATGTTACTATACATAATTCAAAAAATTGTAGAGAATATTTATAATCAATTTTTATTGTAAATTATTCAAAAAGTCGCATCACCATTTAGCAATAAAACTAGGGCACAAAAATCCCTCTGGTCTTTACTCTTTTTACTACATATGTGCAGAAATAACGTATCTTAGAATATATTTAAGGACCTGATATTCTTACAGAAAAAAAAGTTACAAGTTAAATAGCTCATTTTTCAAATGCTTTGAAATTTTGCACAGTACTTTTAAGATGACATTACTCTGTGTATGTTTTATACAATCAAACAAAAATTACTTGTTTTGATAGAGTCAACCACACCACTTTCCTCATGTTCTCATATGCCTCTCTATAATTTGTGGAGTTGCCTGAGTTGCTCTAAATTTTAGCTGTGTGCTTGCCACTGTGCTAGTTAAATAATTCATTCATTGTAGCCTCATGTTGCCCTAGTACACAGATATCCCAAGTGACAAGGTGGAACACTTCACTCTTACCATCAGTGTTGTTGTTGACTGAAATGTTGACTTTCTACAAAAGAGAAGTGTTTTTATTGGCAAGAGAATTCGTGCTGCTGGCTTGGTTTTTGCTCCCTCATGCCACCTTGGCTGATATTCACTTCTCTCCTTTCTCACTTCATGGTAAACTGCTTACACGTAGTTAAAATACACAGGAAGCTTTGATGATCCTTCCACTGCCAAGCTATTCTCTGCACTCTCCCTCCTTACCTCAGCCAAAGTTCAAACCTCTTTATTGTTTTCCCTATTTTGTTGATGATTCCAATGAGTATCCTAAAAAGAAATAAATGTTCTTGTCTTTCTGATTCCCCATTGGCTATCTGCTGCAAATTAAGGATATTGAATAAAATATCTTATATATCTTTCTGGTTTGCAGTATATAATTTAGGTATAAAACACACACACATACACATACCCCCAAAACACACTACTGTCAAAGCCAACAACATAATAAGGTCAACACAAAGAATGGCAAAAATAAATAAATAAATAAATAAATAAATAAATAAATAAATAAAAGAGCTAGTGCCAATAAATGATATAGGTAGTAAAGTCCTGAAATATAATTACTATGATATGAAATATAAAGCAGAAGTTCATGGAGAAGGAGAGACTTTCCTTTAGCATTGAAAAAATTAGTGACATATGAAAAAATGCAAAAAGTAAAAAAGGCAGTCTTGGAAAGAAGGGTGCATGCAATAGATCAGTGATTCAGAATATGGATTATTTTGACTAGATTATATTTTTAAATCATTATATTCAGATATACTTTGCATGCCAAATGGACTAGTCTGAATGAATCAGAACTAGTATGACAGACAACTGAATGACAAGTTTGGAAATTTAGAATAGTGATAGAATGTAAAGTAATTAAATGCCAATGTGAGGATTTGCTGACGACTCCAGTCAGGTATTAAAGAAACAAGATGAAAAAGACATGCCCTTGAATGTTTTAAGTCTAATGGAAAGGAGAAGCATGTTGAAAAATATGAATAGACTGTCATAAACGAAGAGGAGTGTTAGGTTGGGATATGAGGGTTATTTCATAGGATGATAATAAATTAACTAGACATAGGACTTAAGAAAGGACATTTTAGGCAGAGAGCCTCTTCTGTGTGGTAACAAGAATAGCAGCAGGCAAACTAATTGGAAAAGAATCAGCAATATCCTCAAATCCTGAAAAAGATTGATGTAGAAATACTGAATGAGAATGGGTGGAAGGTAATTTCCTCTTTCACAATTTTTATTAAAAGTTCACTCTCATATAACTTAATCCTTCCCTAAGATTCGTTTATATGTATTTGGCAATCCCACCCACTTTAATTAGAGAACACTGGTCTCCACTCCTTTGTAGTCTCTTACTTGAATACGTGAAGTGCAAAGAAAATTTAAGCTGTGAAACTCAGTATCAAAAAACAAATGATAAAACAACTTGTTTATATACAACTTCTATGCTGTCAAATACTTGGGAAGTAGGAAAATACAAAGTAATTGCTTCACTATAGAATATTTTTAACCACTCACTGATGCAAATATTTCAGTTATTTTTTCCTCTTTCTATATTTCCATGTTGACTGGAAGATAATAATGCGGAAGAGGAACAAGGTTGAGATGGTGTCATCTCAAAACTGTACTTCTTGTATTACAGTCTCTATTCCACATAACAGTCAAATAAAATAAGTCTAACAACAAAGAGTAACTGAAAGGACAATTCCAGAGTTTATCTACCCCCAGTCTCCAGACTGTGTACTCTCTTTCCACTCATCTGTGTGCCTTTGCTCTTTGTTATGTAAAGCAAGATCATCCACCTTTGATTTAGAAGTCAAATATTTGTTATAATTATAAGAGGGATTCAAAACTATGCTCACTTAAAATTCAATAACTTTTATCATTTTTGTGTAAAAAAGAAATGTTGGGTTGAATAAAACTTATTAACATTCTCCAGAACATATACTAGACAATGACTAACACCACGAATAGCACTGAACCCTACGTACACTATATTTTTCATCTGATAATTAAGAGGCTACTAAGTGACTCATAGATGGGTAGCATACACAGCCAAAGTATGCTGGAAAACAGATAATTCACTCTCTAAGTGGGATAGAACTGGACAAGGTGAGATTTTGTTGTGCTACTCAGAATAGCAAACAGTTTCAGACTTCTACATTGCATATTTCTGAAATTTTCCATTTGATATTGTCAAACCATGGTTGACTACAGGTACTGAAACCATGCCAAGAAAATCCACTTGGGAGGACTACTGTTGCCCCATATTTGTTACCTTAAAAATGTGGACAAATACTTATACATTTTTGTTCTGAAGTGTTTTTATCTGCACCAAAGAGACAGACTCTCTACATAAGTGATTGAAATAAAAGTTTTAATGAAAATATGTAAAATCTATAGGTAAATATTTATGTGGGGGCTTGTGTGCTTTTGTATGTAATGTTATGAATACTACCTTCTATCTGTAGCTAGTACACTGTATCTGCTTGGGTTCTCTAGGAAGAGAATGCCTACACTAAATTGGCAGTGTAAAGTATTTACTGGGCATAGCATCAGTGAAAGATATAGAAAAAAGAGAGCAAGCATTAAGTATGGAAAACCTAAAGCCACTACTCGTGTCTGATACATGTAAAGAGGCAGAAGTGAGACAAATTGGGTAGGAAGCATCTCAGACTATACAACAGCTCTGAGAATGTCCTCTCAAGCTGAAATGGAAGCTCTAGTGCAGACTCTCCCATGGAAGATTCTCATTTGGGGATGCAGTAGCCAGGTCATAGGAGACCATCATGCTCAGTTTTTGGCCGATGCTGTCCTGAAAGAGCAAAAACTCAGGTGAAAAACTGCAGTGGATCCTGCATATTCTTCAGCTGGAGGCTCTCAGCTAACTGTACTCCTGGCAGAATGTTTCTCTTGAGGTGAGAGACCCCTGCCTCATTGCCACTTACATGTAGAAAGAACTCAACAGTTACAAGTTGCTTTCATGTCATTATTGTCAACATACCTTTCCATGCTAACATTGATAGACGATATTCTACATCTTTAAGTTTTATGAAACATTTTTAAAACATGGTAGATTCTTTTTTTAAGTTCTTAAATGTTCTTCTTTTGCTCAATATCTAGGGAAAGATTGTCAGAAATGAATAAACACACATCTACTTAAATTTCTCCTTTAACTGCGTAATATACTTCAAGTATGGATTCTGTGATTCCACAATCCTCCACAATTCAGTGGAGATCCATTTTAGATTCCCTTTTGATAAAACATTATCCATTTCAGTATAATAAAAAATTGGTGTATTCAAAAATGATCTTTATCCTACATATACTAAAATTGTATGTAACACATACATACACACAGCAGTTTGATTTGATGCTTCTTAGTAACTTCCATTGAATTGTTATGCATCACTAGTAATTCAAATACACTAGGCAACAAGTTGCTTGACAGCTACAGAATGGTATAAACCAATTGGTAAGTAAAGTAGGCCTACAGGGATACTAAAACTTTTTTGACCTTGGAGAGAAGAAAGGGAGTGAAGAGAATTGCTGATTCATGAAGGAAAACCTTTCTGAAGTGTTGAGTGCTCAGGTTAAACTTCCCTCCTAGGCAGCACTAATTTGGTTGACAGATACCAAGCCACAGTTAATCTAAGCTGACACTGACCTTGCTGACATTACCTGCAAAATCTCCTCATACAAATATTTCTCAAATAATTATTCCAATGCATAATACACAGAAAAAGTGTCCATCAATACAGCCAGGGATGTAAAATTTTCCTCCAGCTAAATTCACCAATCTTTTGCTATTGAGGAGAGAAAAATTCAGCTAGTCTTGTATAGAGATATGCAAATGACTTCTGTCTAGTGGAGGAATAACCCACTCTTTGTGGTGGAAAGAAACAATCTTGCCTGCATTTATACATTCATGTCAATATTTCTAATCTATAGATATGTCTGTTCCCTAGATTCTTCTTTGAAATGGTTATAATATCCACCTGGTTTCCTTATGGAGTAATAAGTTCAATAAAATCTTGAACATGTGTTCATTTTTATATCTTCATGAGTCATAATATTATTTTTTTGCAAAAAATATTTGAAAAATATGCATGGCTTAATGCCATAAATTGATGAATATCTTTTATCATTTTGAATACATAGTTATCTTATAAAACACAATTTTAAATTACAGAGTTGTATATATTTTATTGTAATTTATTTATCTACTTTTTTATTAATTGAACATCTAACATACTTCAGACACTGTGCAGTTATACCAGGAAGTCATTAACAATTAATCATGTGACACTATCCTGCCACCATGCAGCTAAGATTTTTGTGTGGGAAAAATGTATTATAAATAGAGACATTACAATGCAACAGGGTGTCATAGTGGAGTAAATAGCAAATTTTTTTTTTTTTTTTTTTTTTTGAGTTGGAGTCTCACTCTGTCGCTCAGACTGGAGTGCAGTGGCCGCTCCCGGCCACCGCAGCCTCGACCTGCTGGGCTCCAGCGATCCTTCCGCCTCAGCCTTCCAAGTAGCTGGAATTACAGACACGCGCTACCATGCCTGGCTAATTTTTTGATTTATTGTAGAGATGAGGTCTCACCAAGTTGCCCAGGCGGGTCTCGAACCTGCGGGCTCAGGCAATCCGCTCACCTCAGCCTCCCAAGGCGCGGGATTACAGGCTGAGCCAC